>BQNB010071434.1:0-32769 GCA_026074375.1 Tanacetum coccineum
GAAAGGTGTAGCCTCTTGAGATGAGATATCAACCGAGCAATCCCCTTATTGCCCACTTCACCATCCGGGCGACAATGAAATCTCCAGAACGGACACGGCCAAGTTCCGTCCGAAGAGGTAGAAAAGGGTATCATGAAAATAGAATGAAGAAGATTGCAATGAGAATTTGCGTTATGAAATGGGAAAAAACCAAAGGAGCTACATATTTAAGACTATAAAGTAGAAGAAATGATTGAACAATGTTTCATCAGGCAGTTGTAAAGAAAGATATTTGGTTGAGGAATAAAATTAAACACTTGGTGTGCAAAAATAATGTTTGTAATTTTGAGGAGTTTCGTGATTAGGAAATGGGTGAAATCAGTGCCTAGAACATGGTGAAGCCAATGAAACCGAACCGTTGGTGTACAATTGATTAATGAATGTCAGTGAAGGGTGGTGATGTGATGGATATTTATGCTTGAGAAAGAACAATCAAAAGACTAACAAGTGGTCACTGCATAAGATTACAAGAAAAGAAAGTGTAATTTTGCCAGAGATGGATATGTATATTGTTTTAAAAAAGTATAAGAAGCAGGTAAAGATTCAATCTTTGATGTTGGTTTTGTGCTAGATTTAGGGATTTTTGAATTAGGTTTATGCAACTTTATTTTTTTTTAATTTTGATTATTGAATTGGTTTTTTTTCTTCATTTTGGCAGGTTTGGTTATGCAAGAATAAATGGAGTAGATTATTCAAAACATGAGAAGAAATCAATTTTAGGTTTGTTGCTTTGTAGTTCTTTGTATTCTTATTGTGTTATTTTTTCTGTTGGATTTTTGATTTTGTTTATAGGATGTGTTGAATAAGGGTTGAGGTTATTTGGATTTGATTAATGTAGATTCTTAGGATAAATTATGGCTACTACATTCGGTTTGTTAAGTATTAGGCTTATTTGAATTTTGTTTGTGCATGTTATTAGGATTTGGTTAATGTGGATTTTTAGGATTAATTAAGACTGTTGCATTGTGTTTGTTAAGTATTTGCCTTATTTGAATTTGGTTTGTGCATATTGTTAGGGTAAATGACATAGTGGATCGAATCTAACCGTGCAGAAGATTCATACATGCTTTACAATGGGGTGTTTGGATTAGCTTTTTTTATGTTCATGGGTTCTAGAAAAGCTAATAAGGTTATTGTTTAGGCTTTTATGTTTATGGTTTATTAGCTTAAGTTAATAACCTATAGTTGATAAGCTCCTAAAAGTGAGCTTATTAGCCTTTTCAGTTTTAAATAACCCCATGAACCGTGAATATAAGCTAATTCAAACAAATGAAAGTCTTTCATGATCAATGTAGAATGTTAGAAGTTTTGTTATTATGCAACAAAATTTACTAATGTAGTGCATTGTATTATGCAATGTATCTGATATTAGATTTTTTTAGGATTGGTAGATCAGAAATAGAGATATGTCAATTGTTGTTTTCCTTTAACGATTGCTCGGCTAAGATGAATATCATGTAAAAGCGGCTCCAACCATGGTTGCTGTTGCTCAACTCAGTTATAAATACAATGGTAGGGGGCCGAATAAGTATTATGTGAACAGATCGGCAGATAGCTAAAATGTCAAGAAAGCTTCATTTTTTCAACTATTAGATACAGAAGGCTAGTTTACTATCTTTCGGCGTACCTAAAGTACAAACAGAAGTAGACTTGGAGGCGTTAGAGGTCTGTTCTTCTTTTCAAACTCACTTAGGAGATTATAAACTCTTATTTAGGCATTTAGTGGATGCAGTGAAGGTGAAATAGGTTCATACACATTCACACACAGTACTCAATACACCCACACACCAAAGAAAAAGCGACTGGAAATTTAGGATTTTGGATGTGGTGAAGGTTAAATAGGTTTATTTGTGAGAGATATAAGATGTGGCTTAAAACTATTCATTTGTAGCATCTTATCTTAACTACTAGTATTTAGCTTATAATATGTAACTGGTTTAGCAATTTGTATTGCTGATTATTACGTTTTACAGGTGAAAATGTTCGTTATTAATAGCCTAAGAATACTAGAATTATCTTGGATGCATAAATTTAATAGAGATTATAGTATTACATATTATGATGTTGTTTGCAGGCATGTTTACGACGAGTAAGGGTGTAGGAGTTTTTGGTCAGCTTGATTGCTAAACCAGGACCAGTGTAGAACAATGTGCAGCTGAGAGATTTAATGATAACGTCAGAAATGTGTGATGCATTGCTCTTGAGGTCGTTATTGTTGCACCTGTTATTGCATGTCATTTGGACATAATAGAAAGGATGAGTAGATGATGAAAATTGACTTGGCGGTTACATATGCAACTACCTTGATGGCGACTTTGTGTGCAGAAGCTGCTGAAGCTATGGGTGCTAAACATGATCATTTAGCCTCGGTTGTTAGCTCAGTAGAAATTCCCGTTTACCTGGGGATATCATGACTTTAATAGCTCTGCACTCTACTGGTAACCCCAGATTATTTTTTTCTCTCTCTAATTTCATTGCAAATAAGCCTTTTTAGAGACAGCTTCAAAGAAAAATAAGGTAACACATAAATAATACAAACAAATTTAATGCATTCTAGACAGTTAAGGGGTGTTTGGTATTTCTCTATGAGGATGCCATATTAAACATGAGTGTTAACCTTTTGTCAAATAATGTGAAGATTAATCAAATCCCTTAGTTTATATCGACAAGCTTACAACCCCATATTTCAGTGGTGGTCTGTAAGCTTTATCATCGTTTATTTAATCTGTTTGTTTTTAAGTTTATGATGTTTATTGTATTTCTGATTACGAGCTATTTTAACTGTAATTTAGGAACATGAGTCTTCTCATAATATTATAATTTTTGATGAGGAAACACAAGCAATGTGGTCTGCACGAAACTCTTCTTGAATGTTGGAGGAGGTAACTAGAACTGGAACAACCATCCTTGCTAAATACTCTAAACAAATGGATCGCTTAAAGGTACATGTGATGTGTTAGCATTTAAATACCGAGTCTGTGAGTCGATCCTACAGGTCTTGCACATTCCGGTAAATATGCAGCACTTAGCAGTCGACATGTAACAAATGACTATGAATCTGAAATCGCTTTTGTTAAGAAACGAACGTGCCCCAGAAAGGTAAAGCTTCTAGAACTAAATAAGCGGCTTCACAACAGGCTTTTGATAATTTTTGGAATTCTAGCACTTAGTGGAAAGTGGAGCTGCACACTTAATGGGTAAGAATTTGTTATGGATTTAAAAGTGAAGTTAAAAAAATTAACCCTTTAATAGAATACCAAATTTGAAAGAATTTTCTTTTTGGGGTCTTTGGGATTGCATATTAATATGTATGCATGAGATAGTTATTGTATTTGCTTATACTATCGTGAAATGCAATGATACGTATTTGTTCAAAAGTTTATGATAACAAAGAAAAGCTGGCCGAATCACAAGTGCACAAAGATAACGAAGAGATTGCAGGCTGTTTTTCTAAATTGTCGTTTTTTGTAATTCTACTAGCTATCTCATGTGTAATCTCTTACATGTCTACCATAATTTTATTAATCCTCTGAATAATATAATTTCATGTTAACAGGCAAAAACTAAGATTGGTGATGGCCTTCCAGACATAAAATATACGAAGCAATGTCTTGCAGCTTTAAAGACGAGGTGAGTAAAACATATTAGCATATTTTTGACATATGATTGGCAATGAATGTAACATATTTTTTTATATCAAGGTTTTATGGGATAAAGATCATGCGAAAGATTCACCACTTCCCTAGGTATTTGCCTCTGATACAAGCCACTGAATGATCCTTCCAAAAAGTGAAAAAAAATCTAAGCAACTTCTATAACTTCTATCTAGGCCTTCATACATTATGAAAATGTCACGAATTGCCACTTTGTATTAGCTTAGGAACTATAGGTCTAACCTTTGTATTTGCTTTGTAATTCTTTTAGCTTAAAAATTGTAACTGTAGGATTCGTACTACAACATATATTAATGCAACATTCACTTTTTTATTTGCTTTGTGATTCTTTTAGCTTAAAAATTGTAACTCTAGGATTCGTACTAGAACATATATTAATGCAATATTCACAAACACCCCGACACAGAGCCCCCGTTAGACAACTCGTTCTTTTCATTCGGTGAGGTCTTCTCTATAGGTCGACGAAGGAAAAAGGGAGAACACAACAAGAGCAAGAGGGTTTCGAAAGGCAAACCTTTCAGGGTTTGCCATAACATATGACTAGATCGGATCTTGAGCAAGATAATTAGCACGATTATGTACACAACACTATAATTAAATTATGGTTTAATTCATCTTCTTTGATTTATTTAATATTAACTTTTAATTATTTGTGCTTTATTAAACTGTTCTTAGAATTTAATTAGTTTATGATCCTTTTGTTTATTTAATTTGATTTTATTGTTTATATCGTTCTGTTTGGATATCTTACTTGCTTATTGATTGATCATCGCGTTTTTGTAGTGTTAAGGCTAGTGTAGAGCTTGTTAGCTAGTGAGTAGGTTTGAACAATTAAAAGCTAGTCTAGTGAGTTACTCGAGATGGGATGACATCCATTTCGATTATAGGGGTTGCTCATATCACTGCCTGCTAGGGGTGGAAACGAGCCGAGCCGAGCCCGAGTCTGCCAAAGCTCTCGGCTCGTTTATATTTTAGAAAGCTCGAGCTCGAGCTCGGCTCGGTTTGAGCTATGCATAAATATGCATATGACTATTATATATATTTAAGTATTAGAATCATTAATCTGTTCAAAAAATTGCTCACTGATGTTAAAAAATGTTTATACTACTATCTATATATCAAGAATGTTGAGTATTAGTGTATTTTCTTGATCATTTTATTCATTTAAGTATGTGTTGCAAGCACTTTATGATGAAATGTATGTGTGCTTTCATTTGATTAGTTAGGTTCTAATTATACCACATCACTTTGTTTTAGGTACATTTTGGTTACAACATTAAAAAGGAAGTCAAGGTTATGAAATGTATATGCCCTTTCATTTGATTAGTTAGGCTCTAATTATACCGTATCGATCTCAGCTGAAGTTTAACACAGTAGAAATGTTGCTTGTGGGGGGTTGGATTATTAGACAAAGTGATGGAATTCAAAAAAAAGACAGGTACACTCAAAAATTTGTATCATATAGTGTTATCTTTATTATGGTCCTAGTTATGTGATTTCAGAGTTTTAAAAGTATGCGTTTGTTTTTTTTTTTTTGTGAAAGACGATATACCATTGAAATGGTTTTATTGCCAAGCGTTGATAAAAAGCTACAGCCGCAAGGTTAATATCATATGACTTGTCATTTTTTTATCCTTCATTCTAGCCTGGTTTGAAGAGCATTAGTCTTTGTAATTTTAACATGAAAAGACAACGCGATATTGCCAGATCTGGTCTGACTTGTTGGTTCACATATAATATCAATCCCTTTATGTCCTGTATTTATAACTACTTAGCTAAAAAACCAAATTATACCATAAAGTTCTCATTAGAGTATTTCAGATGGCCTTGAGGTTGTTTTTTTAAAAATTAATTTTATAAAACTGTTTTGCCACCTTTTGATTAAATGTCAAAAAGAGATAATATAAAGGAAAGTGTGCATTAGGACTACTGGTTAATGTTTCATTGTTTACTAAGTACTAACAGAGAACAACAATTAGTATTTAAAACTTACATCCGATTTGACTAAGCACGTTTAAAAGAGAAACATTTATGCACTAAACTACTTATGCGTGTCCATCTTCTTACGAAGTAAACTCTGCAATGTTATTAGTATTAATTATTTGATAGCAACTTGCCAACTTCTTATTTTTAAGTCGCGCATCCACAGGTCTAACGACTAAACTAGTACTGTACTTCGTAGTAGAAAAGAATGCCAAAGTAACGCGAGCTAAGAAGATCAAATTTACCACAAACATCAGCCCCCAATATGGAATTATTTAATTCTCTCTTTTGATAGGGTTTACCCAAATTATGTGTCTTGAATGCATGTTTAGATGGCCAGATTTGACATGGCTTTTTCAAGCTATTGCAGGTTTAAAATCACACTTCGTGTTCAAGGGTAAATTCTACTCTTACCGGCCTGTAGCATTAAAGTAAAGTCAAAATTTCTAGACATTTGCTTGTTGTCGTCAACACACAATGTTTTTGGTTCATTTCATAACCTTATATATTTATAATGTCTAAAACGTTGGAAACATCACTTACAGTGTTATATTTTATTTGTAGGGTGGCTGCTGCAGATGATTTCTTATTTTTATGGATTCTTTTGTGGTAATTAGCCTTATTATAATCAAGACGAATGAGATGCTGATGTGTCATGTGATCAACGTTATATTTTGTTGGTCTACTAGAATTTGTTAGATTTTTTTAATCATGGGACACATGACCTCCTTTTAGATATCAGCATAAGTATGCTAATTCATGCTATATTTTGTATGTATTGTTTTACTTTGGTTTAAATTCGTTGCGTTTCTATATTTCTTGTAGTTTTTTTAATTTGGCTTGGCCGCAATTTTCTTTACAAGTTGTTTGAATAATCGAGTGGTGAAAAGAGATTAGAAGAGGTTATTAGGAAAAAGCAAACAAAGTAGTTGGGGAAAAATATCTCATTTTTTCAGGAATTTTTTTATTTGAAAATGGAAAATCTGAAAAATGTTTAGTCGCACTTTTTTCCAATATTTTTCAAAAAAAAGGAAATTCTCATTTCTTAATTTAAATAGAAAAACAGAAATCACATTTTATTATTCTCCATTTCTAAAAAGAAAAATAGAACTCCAATCTAAACAGGTTTTCAAATTTGCCAACTCTTCTCTAGAGAAGAAAAACCATTTCCTTCTCTAAATTTTTAGAAACAGAAAAACATGAAATTTTTTCTATAACTAAAGGGTTAATGGCATATAATAGCAACGTACTTTCCTATTTGAGCCATTATCATATACGAACCCAGAAAAGTACCACAATACCCATCCAACTTTCAAAATTTGTTTCATTATCATACGTTTGCTTACGTGGCAATACAGGCAACCGGCTACACCGGTAAAACACTAAAACGTACTTTCTCATTTGTTCACTTATCAGATATGTACTTTCTCATTTGTTCACTTATCAGATACGTACTTTCTCATTTGTTCATTTATCAGATACGACCCAAAGTACTTTTGTCATGGTTAGTTTATCACTCTTAACCCAAACATGGACTTGTACATGTGTCAACGTGACAGGGAAAATGACGTGGTACCGGACGGTACAAGAAGTAGCATGGAAATGTACATGTGTTATGGTGACATGGATTTTTTAGGTATGAAAAAAGTGGTCTTGTAGCTGAGATCAATTCTTTTCTGTTTTGGGGTGGGGGTGGGGGGTACGGTGGGGTGGGATGTGCGTGATGTTTTAGGCGGGGGGTTTGGGTATTGGACGGGGCGTGGACTGGGCCTGGTTACTCAGTTTTAGAATTCTTCTAAAGATTCTTGAGTGGCGGATGGGATCGCTTAATATGCGTCCAGTCTCCTTGTATGCATACGGCCTAACTGAAGCTCACAAGATTTAGGCCACCACCCCCGTGCACTTCCCCCCATTCAGAATAAAAAATTTATTGTCAGCCCGAATATAGTTTTTCTTCGGATTCTTCTTGTTTTCGATCTTCCTCGCGCATATTAGGCATATCTAATGCAAGCAATCCACTCAATCTTCTAAAATGCCCAAGAGTTTGTTTGTTACGGTGGGAGTGGGGGGGGAGTGCAAAAGTGACATTAGTGGAAGACGGGCTGGGGGGGGGGTGGGAGGGGGGTGGGGGGGTGGGGGTGGGTTGGTGGTGGCTTGGGGGGGTTAAAACAAAATTCATCAAATAAACATTTGTGCTCTTATAGGATGAATATTTTCATTTAAAATCTATTTAAAGACAAAATTTAAACCAATATCTCAGAGCAGATGTTGTCTCCCATGAAAAGGCTATAATAATTACAGTAATAACAAATATATACATGTGGGTATGAGTATTGTAATATTATACCTTGTATCTCTTTGTATTTGTTGACAATACCCTATGGGCCTACGTGTTAGAATTATTTTTACGTATTTTACAATGTATTACACAAAAGGCTGTGGTCATAAAACATTTCTTAAGGTGGTTATCATATTGATAGATACCAAATCCATCACTACTACAATTGTCATGTAACTAAAATTATGTTCAATACATATTATTAGGGTATATATTACTTGGGCCAAAATATAGCATACTAGAAGCAAAGCTTTGATTTCAATATCTGTAAGCTTCCCAACTTCAACAATAGGCATCTCTCGAATCATCGACCGATCCTTCTCCGAGAGTTTAACACAGATTATGGGGCTACCCCGTTTTGTTTGTTTCACTCATGGTTTGATTTTCAAGGCTTTGATGATATGATTACTCAGACTTGGAATTCTATTAATCTCAATGACAATAATGCTATGGTTCGCTTAAAAAAGAAACTTCAGGCTCTCAAAAAAGTGATTCGATTGTGGATTGGGAATTATAAACGGAATCAGATGAATCGTACGACGAAGATTAAAATTAAGTTAAAAGATATTGACAAATTATTAGATCAACTTGGTGCTAATGATGATCTTCTTTCTGTTCGCTCAGAGCTCCTAAAACAATATCATGATATCCACTCCGTGGAAACGCGTGAGTCTATCCAAAAGGCGAAAATTAAATGGGCGGTAGAAGGGGATGAAAACTCCAAGTTTTTTCATGGCATGATTAACAGAAAACGCGCCAACTTAGCGGTTAAAGGTGTCATGATTGATGGCGAATGGGTTGATGATCCTAGTAAAGTGAAAGATGAGTTTCGTGATTATTTTGCTTCTCGTTTCTGTGATCCTGGAATCCGTCATGGTGTCATCAATTTTAATTTTCCTAACCGTCTTAATATTGATCAGTCGGGGGAGTTGGAGGCTCCTATTTCTAGAGATGAAATTCGTAGGGCTGTTTGGGATTGTGGTGAAAATAAATCTCCTGGGCCGGACGGTTTTACCTTTGAATTCTTTCGCAAATTCTGGAATATCGTTGGTCCTGATCTTTGCTTAGCTGTGGAGTGGTTCTTTCATCACGCCTCTTTTCCTGTTGGATGTAATTCTTCTTTTATTGCCCTCATCCCGAAAACATTGAATCCGAAATCAGTTGGTGAGTACAGGCCTATTAGCTTGATTGGGAGTATCTATAAAATTGTTACGAAGATTCTTGCCAATCGTCTTTCTACGGTCATCGCCGATATTATTTCGAACGTACAAACAGCGTTTCTTCCTAACCGTCAAATTTTGGATGGCCCTTTTATCATTAACGAGCTCCTTGCTCGATGCCATCATAAAAAACATAGTGCTATGGTTTTTAAGATCGACTTTGCTAAAGCGTATGATTCTATCCGGTGGGATTATTTGGGTGATGTTCTTAAATCGTTTGGGTTCGGTGTTAAGTGGTGTTCGTGGATTCGAGGTATCTTAAATTCTAGTATGGCTTCCATTCTTGTTAATGGGAGTCCTACTAAAGAGTTTCAGTTTCATAGGGGCTTGAAACAAGGGGATCCGTTGGCTCCTTATTTATTTATTATTATCATGGAGTCTTTACACTTATCTTTCTCTCGTGTTATCGAAGCAGGCATTTTTACAGGTATTAAGATTGACTCTTCAACGACTCTTTCCCATTTGTTTTATGCGGATGATGCAGTTTTTATCGGAGAATGGTCTCGTGGTAATTTGACTGGTATCATGCACACTCTTCGTTGTTTCTCTTTATTATCCGGCCTCTCCATTAATCTGAAGAAAAGCCAACTCCTTGGTGTTGGTATACCGGAATCTCAGGTTTTAGAGGCTGCTACATTGATTGGTTGTTCGGTTCTTCATACGCCGTTTAAATACTTGGGTATCATGGTAGGCGAAAACATGTCTTCGATTAGGGCATGGGACGAAACCGTTAATAAGCTCAAGATGAGTCTATCTTCTTGGAAGCTCAAAACTCTTTCTATTGGAGGTCGTCTTACTCTTCTCAAGTCGGTTCTCGGATCCACCCCTATTTATAATATGTCTCTCTTTAAGGTCCCTAAGGCGGTTCTCAAATCCATGGAATCTATTCGGCGGAATTTTTTCAATGGTATTCGTGATGGAGAGAAAAAGATTGCTTGGGTTAGCTGGTCTAAGGTTCTTGCGTCCAAAAGTAATGGAGGTCTTGGAGTCTCCAGTTTTTATGCTCTAAATAGAGGCCTTCTTTTTAAGTGGATTTGGCGCTTTCTGTCTCGCGATCAATCGTTGTGGGCCCAGGTCATTCATGCTTTACACGGCTCCAACACAAGTACTCTTTCTGCCTCCTATTCTTCGCTGTGGAGTTCTATTATTAAAGAATGTAACGCCCTTAAATCTCAAGGTTTGGACCTAATCTCTCATTGTAAAATTAGAGTTGGTAACGGTATGTCTACAAGTTTCTGGCATGATCAATGGTTAGGTGATTCTTGTCTTCGGTTAAGCTATCCTCGTCTATTTGCTCTCGAAAATAATAAGGTTTGTTCGGTGGCCGCTAAGATGAGCGCTCCTTTTGTTTCGTCTCTCCGTCGTGACGTAAGAGGTGGGGAAGAATCTGCACAGCTTTCTCGGATTTCTGATCTTCTCGATACAGTGGTGCTTTCTAACATGGGGGATCGTCGGTTCTGGGACCTTAATGGTGACGGGTGTTTTCGTGTAAAAGATGTTCGTAGGTTGCTTGACGATATGCTCTTGCCTAAATCTGATGTTCCGTCTAGATGGGTCAAGCAGATCCCCATCAAGGTTAATGTTTTGGCGTGGAAGATCTCTATGGATCGTCTTCCTACTCGGGTTAATTTGCATCGGCGTGGAGTTCAGGTTTCCCCTATTTCTTGTCCTATTTGTTGTGAGGCCCTCGAGAATCTCGATCATTTGCTGTTTTGTTGCGACTTGGCAAAAGATATTGCTCGGTCTATTTGTAATTGGTGGGGCTTGGTTTGGAACCCTGTTGATTCGTATCGATCTTGGTTATCTTGGTTTAATTTGGTTCAGCTTCAATCAAGTTCAAAACAAGTGCTGGAAGGAGTGTTTTACACTTCCTGGTGGAGTATCTGGTCATATAGAAACCATCTCCTCTTCTCTGATTCAAATCTTCGAAAAGATGGTATTTTTGAAGACATAGTTAGGCGTTCTTTTTCTTGGTATATTGCTAGGGGTAAAAACTCTATTAGTTGGGATAGTTGGATTCAATACCCTTTTTTAATTTCTTTGTAATTCTAGCTACTTGCTAGTTTTCTTTTAATAAAGTTGCCGTTCAAAAAAAAAAGTATTTGACGCTGTGTGACATGAGTTTGTGTTTATTTTTATTTCTTTTTTAAATAAATAGTCATTAGAACGTGTTAAAATTTTCCAACTCTCCACATATATTACCTTCACTTTTTCTAATTTTCACATAACTCTCTACCAAAAACAACATATTCTTTATACCAAATAAACACGTCCTTTTAACCATGAATCCGAATAGTGATTCTTCTTTCAATCCATCCGGTGCCGATGATCAAGATGACATTTTTATGTTGACGAAAGCTTATTAGTATCACCAATCGTTGTACCAACAACGGAAAAGTTCACTGACGCGTAATCCGATTTACCGTGAGTGTAATGTTGCTGAAGCACGTTTGTTGACAGACTATTTTTGTAATCTAAAATATCCGGAGTACTATTTTTGAAAAAGATATCGTATGAGCAGGAAAATATTCTTAGAAATTGTCCAAGGTATTGAAAATTATACTTACAATCCTTTTTTCAAGCATTTTAAATTCTTTAAAGTCCGATCCGATTGTACGCGTCAACTGAGCTTTAGTGTTATAGTAAAATGCACGTCCGCTATACGCCAATTGGCATACGGCTCAACACCTGATGCATTTTATGAATATTTACAAAGGGGTTAACATTCTGTACGTGATTGTTTTAATTTTTTTTACCATGTGTGTGATTGATTTGTTCATGCCTGAGTTTTTTTAGCAAACCCCGCTTTAGTGACATTCAAAATCTATATAAAACACATAAGAGGGTTTATGGATTTCCGGGATCGATTGAAAGCATTGATTGTATGCACTCGGAATGGACTAACTATCCGAAATCATGGCACGAACAATTTGAAAGATGTGATAATAATATCCAACTATAATGCTTGAAGTTATTGCTTTATATGATTTGTGGATCTGGCATGTTTTTTTTGTTGTAGCGGGTGCGAATAACGATGTAAGTGTTTTAAATTATTCTCCGTTACTCGAAGACCTTATTGATGACATCGCCCTTTAGCTCCATTCAAAGTAAATGGATTTCAATATGAAAAAAGGGTATTATCTAGTTGACGGGATTTACCCACAGTGTGCAACTTTTGTTAAATCATTTATAGTAGCATGAGACGAGAAACATGGACACTTTAAAAGGCGTCAATAAGGGGGCATGAGAGGATGTCGAATGAGCTTTTGGTGTCATCTAAGGACGTTGGGGAATCATCCAACAACTGACACGTGCTTACACCATAAACAAGCTACGAAGAATCATGTATACTTGCATCATTTTGCATAACATGATTTTAAAATATCAAAAGTTTGCAATAAGTTAATTAAAGGAGTTGTATATTAGTCGCAAGAAAATATACAACGTACTTGGGTCGAGAGATGCGAAGCCAAAAGAAGGAAAGCAAAAGAGATACGTGATAAACAAATTCACGAAAGTATTCGATGCAAAATTATGGAGCATCTCTGTTAATGTCATCTATAAGAAAAATAGTTTATTGATAATTTGATGTACTTATATATTTTCAAAATATTTTTAATTATTTTTCATATTTTTTTTAATTTTCGTAACATTTTAATATTTTGTAATGTATTGTTATTATAATGAATGAAAAATTAAGTTAAGTTGTTTGAAAAAATAGATAATAAAATAAAATGGTGAGGGCCAAAAAGGGAGTTTGGCATGAGCCACTAGTGAGGGGTTATTTTGGTATGTGGATGTGAAATGTGAAAAGCTGAGGTGGCAGTTTGGCTTCAGCCACCACACCTGATGCTCTAATATTTATTAGGTTTACGTAGTGCAAGGTACCATCATGTGTGAGGTACCTTTGGTGACACACATGTTGCATTACACATCCCCCTCATACGAGGGGTGATTTTGGTGATGGTTTGGTCGCCGTAGTGGCTTGTAAGACCATGTTTATTCATTTTTCTAACTCAACGGTTTGGGGGGGTAGTTTAGAAAAGTTCATAAAACAACTAATATTATATTACAAGCACACAAAAGAAAGAAAAAAGTGTTCACAACCGGTTTACTTGGCAACTTAGATTGGCAACCTTCAATCCGTCACATGGCAACCAATGAATGGCACTTTTCTTTCTTTTTCTTTTTTCTTTTCATACTTATTATTTTTTATTATACGTTAGGTTGGGTTGTTGATAAATGGTAAAAAATTATAAATTGGTTGTATGTATTGGTTGTATAAGTGGAAGAAAGAGAAAATAATATTTTAATAAGAGATTGGGTTGAGTGAGGTTGTGAATAAACATAGTCCGTGTAAGTATTGTTTGTGCGCTTTTATTTATCTATACTACTATATAAAACATTTATAATGTGAGACCCATTAAAAATTAAGATAAGGAGGTGCAATCTTAACCATCCATATCATTTTTTGGAATCACATCATAAAGTGACATGTGTCAACTTTTGATTAAAAAATCACCTTTATTTTCAAATTGAAATATCTTTTTATCTATTTAATTTTATTTTTGTTTCTATTTTCAACATTTTTAAAAATTTATGCTCTTTAATTCAACATAATTTTGTTATTTATTTTTTTAATTTTTTTTTACTTTTAATGAGTTTATTTTTATGTTAATTATATTTTTTACAAACTTTAATCTTAATTAAATATAACTTGATACGTTTTAAAACTATATACTTTCGGAGAGAGTGTTGTCTTTTAAAATTAGCGTAAATAATGAGGTTATTATGGTGTTGCGGGGAAATGTTACGGGAAACCCAAAGAACACATACATTTGTGAAACGTAATTACTAGCGGGTAGGAATATTACGAAATAAGTGAGTTAGTAATTTTTATTTGCAGCCGATATGCTGCGGGATAATCATAGTATTTTTAAAAAGGACAATGCGTAAAATAACGATGTGGTGGGTTAGGAGTGTTGGTGTTTCGAGAGACTAGAGTTTTCGAGATTTTTTGATAGCGGATTTGAAGTGCTAGCGAGTGAGTACACTTAATCTTATTGTCACGATAGATATCATTTGACATTAATAGTTATATAATCCAAGCTTTTGTACGTACAACTTGGTCGTTAGCGCGATCATGTTGCTGAAAGAAAAATAATAATAATGTTATGTGTGAGTATACTGTGAAGTATATTTTATGAATAAGTAGTGTATGTTTTGGTGGGGGTGTTGGTGGTAGAGTAAAATGTTGAGGAAATTAAATAAATAGACGTATTTTAAATGGTGTTTACGTAAAATGATGTATTCAAACCGTATTGTGATTTTGGCCAATTTGGTGACGACAGTATGCACTACTTTTGCCAGCACCCAAAGTTTCCTCTAACGCTACAAATTGAAAATAAAATGTGTTGGGGCAATTTTTAATTTATAAACCAATGAGATGATGCCACGTCATATTTGGTGCGCCAATTTAAGTTTATTAGCGCACCAAAATATAAAATGTGATATACAAAGTAAGCTTATGAGCACCATATTTAATTTATAAACAATGAAGATGATGGACACTTCATATTTGGTGCTACATAATATGTTTATAGCGCACCATAATTTTAAATGTGATTATCAAGTAGCTTTTGAGCTCCCATATTAATTTATAAAATAAGATGATGCCACGTCATATTTGGTGCGCAAAATATGTATATAGCGCGCCGTATTTACTAAATGCCAAAAAAAAGATTTTCGGAGTACGTTCAGAAATACGTTTCCTTATCCATTTGAGATTTCATTGAGATTTTCTTATCTATTTGGGACAATTTTTTTTATAAATTAAGAAATATAACGAGTTAGTCTTCCATATTTGTAATTAAATATGAGTTATTCAAGAGAAAATTTTTCGTTATGTCTTGTTAGAGAAGACAAAAATAGATTTCTTTATATATATAACTGAAATTTATATAAAAATAATGTAAATGTACTAAATAAAGATTTTATAACGGTATATGACGCTTGATCTTGAGCCATACTTTCAATAAACAAATACTTCAATTAACCGAGGGGACCAAAAACCACAACCAATTAGCCCAACTACTAAACCTACACACCAAAAAATAACGCACCCAAACATTGAAAGTGACAATTAATTTAGATTTTTAACTTCTAGTGGCAAATTTTTTGCATTATTTCGTATGGTTTTTACTTAAATGTGCGCGGTTGTATTTTTTTTATGGAGAAAGGGTAATGACGTTGGTGGAGGTTAATAATTGTGTGTGGGTGGTGTTGGATAATGAAAGAGGATATGTAAGTGGGTGGATGGGGAATTAATAGAGCCTTTATTATTTAGTGCGCAAATGGGTTGACTGCGATCAAACGTCAATATTGCGCACCAACGTGAATATTTTGTGTTAACATTAAAGTAATTTGAGGTAGGAAAATAGTAATCGGCTTATGTATTTGGTATGTATTGGTAATTGATTTTAAAATGTTGATATAACGATGAGTTGACCGTAGAAAATGTGTAATCATTAGACCTAGTTTTATACTTTGGTCAAGGTAATAATTCATGTAAAGGGTGCAGAAGAAATTGGTATGTCTGCTAGTTGGTGACCTTTCAAAACTCAAGGCTGTCATGATCGCGATTCCTTCTGGGTTCGTTTTTGTTTTGACATGATCGAGATGTAAGATAGGATCGAGATACGTTTAGATCCTACCAATTTATCTTGTTTGTATGCAACAGATTAAACGAGTCACACTATTTTTTATATTCTACTCATAATTAAAGATAATTTTTATTTAATATACTCTTGAAATATCAAAAGTTAAATTTAAAAATACCAAAATTAAAGTAATAACACAAAAAATGTCAGTTTCAATTGTCAAATTCACGATTCTAGGCGGGAATAAAATTACATACTTGCGTAATATTCGTCTCAAAACAAAGTATATCACTGAGTATAACTAGCTTTGGAGAGATACAGAAATTTTTTAGCGTCACGTGTAGCTCTCTACGTTGGATGCGAAAAGTATTCTATTCGATAATGTTCGTTTCTTTTTATTTTCGTGGCTTCACAATAGGGATCATATGAAGTTATCTTGGAATGACTGGCTTATGTATCCCATTTCGATCACGCGTAATGGCAATGGTTAGAGCTGCTTTTGGTTTTTTTCTGAAGCTGGCGTTCAAGTTCGTTGTGTTGGCACCTGTACGCCAAGGTTTTTTCGTTTTGGCATCCTTCGTCGGGTTTTTGAGGATGGTTCATTATTTTCTTCATTCTCAACGGGACTTGGTTTGGGGGTTTCATTCAAAATCCATCCGAAGTGAAAACGGTTTGGCTCGGCCTCCGGGATGGGGGGGGGTTTTTCTTTTGCCGAAGTGAAACCGATCCGTCGGCCTTCGTGTCAAAAGTTTTTTCATCCCTTTTGATTCCCTCGCAGTTAAAGTCTCGGGATTTTATCATTTTTTGATGTTATGTATTTCTCTTTGTTGACTCTATTGTACTTTAAGTTTCTAGCGTCTTGCTAGTCTCTTTTTTTTATATATTCCATCTTTGCCGTTCAAAAAAAAAAATTAAAACTTAAAGGTTAATAGTTAAAACTATGAAAAGATAAAAGAAAAAACAACAATTACCTATAAGAAATTTTTTTGCTTCAGGTAACTAGAACATGAGAAAAAGAACCCTAATTTGTTTCATGTAATTTCAATTTGGGGAAAGTAGATAATTAGGTTTATTGATTAGAAAATCTTGAAATGAAACGTCAATACTTGTTACTGAGATCAGCGGACTCGTATTGTTCTTTTTTGGGCCTAAAAAGGTAATGGGCTAGTAAGTATGTAAGTCAGTAAGTTAGTAACTTGGTAATTTGGTAAACTCGTATCGAACACTGCGATCTTACGATTCGTACGTTGAGGTTTACGGTACCTACTTACGATCCTACCTCTGATGCGATCCTACACGATTTTATCAGGTGGGCAGGTAAGATCGTACGATCTTACGTGTAAACTCGCGAGTTTGACAGCCTTGTTTCAAACTATATTTAACTAATTCCAGATAATTGAGTATTAGTAGTTAAGCGGTCTTTATCTATTAATGATATATAAGAGGACCAAGCCCCGATTTGTAGGGGCAAAGAGTCATTAGGGTTGCATGTAATTTGTCATTTATAAATTGTTATTTAATGAGAATGCATACATAAGCGGCGGGTTTTATATTCAACATGGTATTCAGACAGGGTAGATCATAAAACCTAGTCGACCGCCATGAGCCGCTGCATCTATGCCCACACCGTTCAAATCTTTTTGTGTCTTCATTCTCAAGGACCTAAATCACCGGCATTCATGGCCGCTTCTATCTTCTTCCATAAAGAAAAAACAATACATACTGAATTTTCTCGATTCATCTCACTTTACTTTGCTTTTATCTGAACCTTTTTTATCTCTTGAAAATCACTTTATGCCGTTGTTATTTTTTTTTCTTTCATTTCGACCCCCAATTCTCTTCTCCTTTCACCAAAAAATCCATTTTCTCTAGTTTGAGTAAAACTTACTTCTACTTGTAGGTGATTTGATCGAAAAAAAAATATCAATGATGTTGTACGTTATGAGACTTTGCTCCGCATGTATTTCGGGTTATTTCTGTCAACAATTGTTATCTTTTTCTTCAGCTTTATTATTAATGTTTACTTCTTTAGTCTCGAGCTTTAGTGATTTCGCCGCTCGGACTGCGGGAGGGTATTAGAGATAAATAAGAGTCCCAAGCCCGACTTGTGGGCAAAGGGTCTATTAGGGTTTCCATGTAATTTGTCATTATAAATAGTTATTAATGAGAATGCAATACCCACGGGGTTTTCTATCATTTAACAATTATAACAACTTTGGTTAGCTCAATGATGTTTTTGTTACCTTGGCTCCTGTTCTTTGTGTTTTTATCCGGATTACATTCTTGTAGTTTCTTGCTAGAGGTTTATATTACGATCTATAAAACCTTTGTTGCTTAAAAAACATTGCGATATAATTGATGTATTTCTTTGGTACTATATGTTAATACAAATAATGTCTAAAAATGTTATTTATATTTTTCGACTCTTCTTTCGTTTTGAAGTGACCATAATATAAAAAAATCTACGATAAAATTTAAACGTTTACACGTTATTAGTAGTAAACTTTCATTTCGACGTAAATCACTTAAGGTATGTACAAACAAATCATTAAACATGATTAGTGATCAAGAAAATAATTTTTCTTAAACATCACATTTCCACAAAAATATTTTTACAAAAATAAAATATACAAAATATTTTTATTTATAAAAGAAATGTTTTAATTAATTAAAAATTTTCAAAATCTGGATTCCCCCAAAATGGAAGCTTCTACAAAAGATTTAACCTTCCCCACTACAGGACAAAAATGGGAGCGTCTACCTAGAGGCGTCCCCTTGATAGGCAGAACGACCCCCAAATATATCTGGGACCGCCAGGACCGCCCACAGGAGACGTTACCATTGTCTGGCTACAAATACTACATTATTCCTTGTAGATTTTCAGACCTCTTTGCACAAATTTTTCAAATCTCTTTCTCTCTCTAAAATCCCTTTTCTCTCTCTAAATCTCTTGATCACTAACATAGTTTAATCTTGTTTGAAGTGATCAAATCTCTTCTTCTTTCTCCTTCTATCAAGTGCAAGAGAAGAACACTCGTATTCACCAAGAAACGAAGTGTTATAGATTAATCATTTCTTTTATCTTCTTCTAGATTCAAACCTCTATTTTTTGATCTTGTGTGGTTGTGTAAATCAGGATAGTATATAAATCCGGAAGTGTTGATTGAGTGTCAGTTATTATTTTAGTCCTTAAATTACACTAGTGAAGTGGTAGATTGGTTCTAGCTAAGATTAATACTCGACATTTAGCTTTGTGTCAGAAAACGATATAAGCGACGTGTAAACGGTTTTATCCGCCTGAAGGGAGCTTGTTGACATAGTGAAATCTCGAGTCGGATACTCGGGGAGTGGAGTAAGGCGAAGAAGAGCTTCGTAGCCGAACCACTATAATTCCCGGTGTTGTGGTTTGATCGTTCTATCTCTTATCTCTTATTTACGTTTCTTATTTATTGTTTGTATTGTGATTGAATTGTAAGTACATTAGATATATTGGTTGTTCATATACTTGGTTGTATCACATATACTCGAATCAAACGTTTATAAACAAAGTTTTAAAAAGCCTATTTAAAAGTGTATACTATTAAAAACTCCCCTTTCTAGTTTTCACAATGGTTCAGAAGCTGAGGTCACTCAAATTTTTTAAGATATATTGTATTTTTAAAGCTTGATCGATCTATGGATTCGACAAATATCTAGAAGGGCCAATCATGCATAAGTCCACACTTTTCGAAAGTGGATAGTTTTTTTATTGGAAATAATAGTTATCGAAAATTTGTGAAATCAAAAAGATTTGATCTTTGGCCCTGTTACTTCTCAACGATGATTTTAACCCATTCAAAATTTATCCGGAAATCCAAAACTAGAGAGGTTTGTCCCATTTGGAAAGCAAAATGATGATCTTAAAGGAAAGAAAGACTGTGTGAAAATAACAAGGCCGAAATGGTTATTTACAACGCTTTACCTAAAAAAGTATATGAAAATTTTTCATGTGTAATACGACAAAAGAAGTTTAGAAAACCTTGTTAATCGCCCATCAAGGTAATAGCCAAGTCAAAAAGAAGACGAATCTATAAATAGTGTTTTTGTAGATTAGAATATTACTATAGTCTATAAAGTCTAAAAAAGCTCTTGATTGAAAGTTACTCTAGCAGAACGAGTTAGAATGTTTCCTTTAGAGCTCTACATCCTAAAGGAGAGAAAAGGTTCACAACGATTTAAGAATCGAAAACTTGAAACACTATCACTTGATGAACTCATACAGAAACTTTTAAAGTTCATGTGATGTAAATTCAAGAAAGATTCCGAAATAGTTAAAGCCAAAGGAGAAAAGAGATCTCTTGGTTTAGAGGCTAAAAAGGAATATAGTGATGAAGAATGTTTAACTTTCGGGAGTGAAGACGAAGAATACGTCATGGCGGTTAGAGACTTCAAGAAGTTCTTCAAGAGGAGAGGAAGGTTCATAAGGCAACCGAGGAATGACAAAAAGACATTTCAAAGAAGCCGAGAAGACAAGAATGACAAAAGTGATAGGATGAGTTTTAGATGCGGCGATCCAAATCATCTTATCAGAGAATGTTTGAAAACCACCGAAGGACAAGAACTAAAGAGCTTTCGTCGGAGGTTCTTGGAGTGATAGCGGTGAGAAAGATGATGAAAAGGCTAAATACGAAACGTGTCTCATGGCTCAAGAATCCAGTGAGGTACATTTTGAATCTTCTTACTTTAGTGATGAAAATTCATCAATAGATGATAATATTTTAGATAGTGAGTATGATAAGTTATAAAAAATGAGCCTAAAAATAATGACTAAGAACAAACGATTAAAAGCTATTAAAAATAGTCTAGAAGATGAAATTAGCGAGTTAAAAGAAAAATTGTCTAAACTCGAGAGAAATAAGGGAGTTGATCTCGAATGTACAACGTGTCAAATACTTAAAATTGACAACGAAAAACTAAAAGAGGAAGATCTAAAGCTAACTAAATTTCAAAAGAGTACACATTCTCTAAACGAAATGCTTAGTATTCAAAAACTCTTCAGAGATAATTTGGTATTGTGTTTGATCATTTGAAGCATCTAAAAGAGGGAACTTCAGGATCAACTAAAAATTTATGAAATCTCAAAATGAGACGTCCTCTGGTGGCGGCCCCCCAGTTGCCGAGGGCGTCCCCCATTTAAAGCTTGGATCGATCTATGGATTCCGACAAATATCTAGAAGGGCAATCTATGCAAAGACTACCACTTTTTGAAAGTAATAGTTTTATTTATTGGAAAAATAGTATTGAAACATTTGTGAAATCAGAAGATCTTGATCTTTGGTATGTTACTACTAACGGTGATTTTCAACCCATTCAAAATAATCCGAAAACCAAACTAGATGAGGGAATCCCTTTTGAAAAGCAAAATGATGATCTTAAGAAAAGACTTGCGAAAAATAACAAGGCCAAAATGGTTATTTACAACGCTTTACCTAAAAAAGTATATGAAAAATTTTCATGTGTAATACGGCAAAAGAAGTTTGGAAAACCTTGTTAATCACCCATCAAGGTAATAGCCAAGTCAAAAAGAAGACGAATCTATAAATAGTGTTTTTGCTAGATTTAAGACTATTACTACTAGTCTAAAAGCTCTTGATGAAAGTTACTCTAGCAAGAACTACGTTAGAAAGTTTCTTAGAGTTCTACATCCTAAATGGAGAGCAAATGTCACAACGATTTAAGAATCGAAAGACTTGAAATCGAAAGCTTTTCTCAACCTACAAGGCATAAAATGAAGGTAATGTTGTTTTTGGTAGTAATCTTCGCAGTAACATCATTGGCAAAGGTACGAATTCTAATGACTCACTTAATATAGATAATGTAGATAACTTATGGTTTAACTTGCTAAGTGTAGGTCAAATATGTGATAATAAGTATAAAGTTATATTCTCTGAACATGATAGTGAAATCACTAAGAACGGATAAGTCATAAGTAGAGGTATTAGGAAAAGCGGCTTGTATATTAAGAAAGAAGCTGAAAGACAAAAATTTTCTTACAACGATTATAGAAAACTCCACTTTGTCGCATAGGAGATTAGGTCACGCGAATATGCGTTTAATTCAATCGTTGGCATCTAAGAAACTAGTTAGAAACTTACCTAAGCTTAAGTTTGATCAACATTCTTGTAATTCTTGTAAAATAGGAAAACATGCCAAATAGATGACTATTCTAGGTATACTTGGACTAGATGACTATTCTAGATGCTTAGAACTCCTTCACATGGATCTTTTTGGCAAATCTTCCATACGGAGTTACAAAGGAAACCTCTACACCTTAGTCATAGTATATGACTATTCTAAGTATACTTGGACAAGATTTTTTAAGAATAAAACCAAAGCTTTCAAGCAATTTGAAATATTTAGTAAGAAAATACAAAATAAATTAGGATGCTCAATAGTCTCAATTAGGACGGACCACTGTAGGGAATTTGATAATGAAGTATAATTTAGAGAGTTTTGTAATACCAACGGCATTACACATAACTTCTCGGCTCTACACATTCCACAATCAAATGGTGTGGTATAAAGGAAAAATAGGACTCTACAAGAAATGAGTAGAACAATGTTGAATGAACAATCATTACTAAAAAAGTTTTGGTATAACGCCGTAGATACCTCAACCTACATCCTTAACCGAATCCTAATTAGAGCCATCTTAGGAAAAACACCCTATGAACTCTTGAGAAATAGGAAACCTACTCTTGATTACTTTAAAGTTTTTGGAAGTAAATGTTTCATTCTAAACACCAAAGATTATCTCACCAAGTTTGACCCAAAGTCATACGAGGGTGTTTTCATAGGATACTCCCAAAATAGCAAAGCCTATATCATCCTAAACAAACACACCATGAAAATCGAAGAATCACTCAACGTGACATTAGATGAAACTCCTCCACCGTCTAAAACATCACCCTTAGTGGATGATGACTTAGATGAAGATGATGCAATTAAGGTTGCCGAAAAGAAAGTATTAGACAATGACATTGAGGATGAAACTTTAGAAGTTGACGAAGTTGTCAACATTAAGGAGTCTAAGAACTATCCATTAGGAAACATCATAGGAAACCTTAACTAAAGAAAACTTAGGTCTCAAGCCCAAAACCAAAGTAACTTCTTTTGTTTTATATCAAGGATGAAAGTTAGATAATTGCAATGCAAGAAGAATTGAACCAATTCGTTGCAAATGATGTTTGGGAGTTAGCACCACATCCTAAGAGTACGACAATCATAGGAACTAAGTGGGTGTATAGGAATAAGTTAGACGAGAACGGTGTTGTTTCTCGTAATAAGGCTAGGTTAGTCGCCCAAAGATATAATCAATAAGAGGGCATCGATTATGATGAAACTTATGCCCTAGTTGCTAGATTAGAATCTATTAGGATTTTACTAGCCTATGCTTGTGCCTTAGATTTTAAGTTATTCCAAATGGATGTAAAAAGTGCATTCCTGAACGATTTTATCAGTGAGGAGGTATACGTGGCACAACCTCCAGGATTCATTGACTTCGAAAAATTAGATCATGTTTATAAACTCAAGAAAGCTTTATATGGTCTTAAACAAGCTCCTAAAGCTTGGTATGATAGATTAAAGGCTTTTCTTATTAAACATGAATATAACATGAGAATGGTAGATAACACACTTTTTACAAAGAAGAAAAGTTCAAATCTCATCATCGTTCAAATATATGTCGATGACATTATATTCGATTTGCTTGTCAAGACATATGTGATGACTTTGCCAAAATCATGCATGACGAGTTCGAGATGAGCATGATGGGTGAACTTAACTTATTCATTGGATTATAAATAAGACAAATGGAAGACAATATCTTCTTTAATCAACCTAAATAAATTTTAAAAAATGTGTTAGTGCAAATATTACTATATTTAAACTAAATAAGTCATTTGGTTTTAATAATGAAAAACAAGTAATTTGTAATACATAACATAAAATGTGCAAGTTACGCGTGATCACAACTCATCAACACATATATTCATCAACACCTCTCGATGTCTCGAGTCTAATTATGCTTTAACAAAATGTATGAATATGTTTGTTAAGTTGCATTATGACCAACCCATTTAACAAACCATTGAAAATGATTAACAAGTAATTAATCACATTAGAGAATAGGACAAAACTTAATTACTTAACTAACTAGAATAAGATCTTTCTTCTAAAAGCAATCTTCCATATTAGGAAACAATCTTGGAAGATCAAAACATGTCTAACCGTATTAGATAATAAGACAAAATAATTAGGGAATAAAGACAAAACTAATTATTTTTGTTTAACCATTTTTGGAAACAAATCTTACAAGATCTTTTCATATCTAGCAAATCTTACCATTTTAATGTTAAGCTCGATTTTCCTTCTAGAACAAAATCTAATTAGATTTTATAAGTACACTAAGGATCTAAGCAAAAGATTTAAAATGATTTCTAACAATTTTGAAATTGAACCGTGCGACCCACGGATCCACCTAAAAGGCAGAAAAATCCACCATCCCTGGATCCGTGGCACCTTGACAGCCATGTTTTGGGTTTTCTATAAATACCACCCATTTGCTTAGTTTTTCACCCAAGCTTTTCACAACCTTTCTTCCACATTATTACACACATTTAGGATCATTATAAACAAGTTTTTATAATGTAAAAACACAATTAATCATGTCATCAAAACCCCAATAACCCATGATCATAATGCTTCTAACTTTCATTTGTTGCAAGCATGATTCTACATGATCCTCTATTCAAGCAAGCTTAGAGATCTTGCCATCATCATCCACCACACACCTACACATATGAAGATCCATCATAACAAGCCAAGAGACTTGTCATCTTCATCAATAATATCATGCTTAGTGATCTTGATGTTTTAGATTAGGCTTTTACATCCAATTGACAATTATGTCTTGGATCATCATTATACACATTTGTGTATCAATCATTATACAACAAACTAGATGTTAGATGGTTTATGTGTTTAGGCCATAAAACACAAGGTTTGTTATGTTGGGCCATAAAACATAACGGGTTTGGTTGTACCCGAAGAAGGACTCGGTATTTAGCTTAGTACCGGATAAAGTGTAAGCGACGTTGTATGGTTTTCTCCGCCTTAAAGGAGCTTGTTGATCTAGTGAAGTAACTCTCGAGTTGGGTACTCGGGGAGTGGAGTAGGGCGAAGAGGAGCTTCGTAGCCGAACCACTATAAATCATCGTGTCCGGTTTGCGCTTTCTTTTACTTATCGCTTTACATTTATATTTGCCTTTATCGCTTTATATTTATATTTGCATTGCATCTATGTTTGTGTTATATATTGTGTTGTGATGATATTGTTTGTTTGATATTCTTTAGTATAGTTATTGTAGTATAAACTTGATTGATTGTTTGATACAAAAGTTTTAAGTTGATAATGGAAACGTATTCACCCCCCCCCTTTACGATTCCACAATTGGTACCAGAGCCACGTCGCTCTAGTTTTCAAAACAAATGGTTTTAAAAATAGTGCACGGTTCATTTATCAAATTTCCTATCAAGCGACACATAATGTGAAAAGTTCTTTGTTTAGTACTTACAAGTTTTGTTGTTTAATATAAAGTGTTACATGTGACAACTGTGCTTTGAGCAGGTTAGTCAACTGTTAGCAATGACTTGAGTTTCATTGTGTGATCTGATAATTATGTGTTTATGTGATTCTATGAGAGTTTTGTTACTAATCAATGGAGCGTGATCGTCTCCCTGTGATTGAAGTTATGGTTGTTTTATTTTGTTCACATTTTAGTGACAGCGAAAATGATTGTATAATTCCATGTGTGTACGTATTTATATGTATATGTATACGTATTTAGGTAATAGGAATTCACGAGAATAAGTTTAGAAATTTAGTTAGTAGATTTTAGTACTATTAAGTTAAGGAAATAAAGTATGAAATGAATTTTTTAGGTATTTGAAACCAGTTTTATTTAGAAGGATGTATAAATAAATAAATGTTTTTATAAAAAAATAACAAAATTAGAGGGTTTTTGTGTAAATAGTAATAAATAACAAAAATAAAAAAAATAAAAAAAGTGTTGTTCGGCCGGTTTAAGAAGAAAAAAAAGGGAAAACCAATTTTAATAAAAGTGGGATTCTAATTTGGTAATTATCTAAACCTCATTCTTTGCACTATAAATACAAACCCAAATCCCCATTTTTTTTATATTCGGTCAAACCCATGAGCAGAAGAAAAAAAAGATTTTTTTATTCAAGATCAATTTGGTGAATTAAGGTTTTAAGAATTAAGGATCAATGTATGTTTAAAAACTCTAATTGTTTTAACTTTCTTTATAATTCATGTAACAATAAAGTGATGGATAAATTAGGGTTCATAAAAATCTGTAAATTGTAATGTTAAACCTAATTAGAAGTGTTTAGGGTTAGATTAGATGCGATTTGATGTATTCGGTTAGAGTTAGAACGCGATAGAATTAAATTTAGGATTGAGCAGAATTTTGAGTCATCTTGTTCGAATGTTATCTCATGATTGGTAACGAGATTTTTGATGAATCTTATGTCTATTGATAAGTTCAGAGAGTCTAGTTTCCAAAAAGTCTGGCCCCAAAAGGTTTTGAGGTCGGGAAGTTAGTCAAATAATTTTCGCAAGAAAAGTTCTTAAAACAGTAAATTCGGGTCTGATTTGGGTCTGATTTCGGGGAGTAAAACCCCTACTTAAAAGGCAAATTTAGGTTAGGCAAAAATTATGAGTCATATTTTAGGTGTCTATTAACTCCAGTTCGAAGGTCTAACGCAAAAACATTTTCTAAGTATTTTTAAGGACGTCAAACCTTTTGGTGTGCGTTCAGATCCGAATCTGAGCACTTTGTAATGATAAATTTTTATAAAATAGTTCCACTTACTATCATTTTTTCTAAAGAATGGCAGTAGCTCATAACTTATTGGAGAGCTAGGATATGTAAGGAGAGCCATCAATTAGGTGTTTTGGTATTTTATTTGTGGTCATAAAGTGACTACAAAATTCAGCCAAAAATTGTAAAAGTGTAAGTTAATAAATAAAGTCATATAGGATATGAAAATGATTTGGGAGATATACTTAAAGGATTATAAACTTAGTGTAAGGTTTAGTAGTCCATCATGTGATTGTTGCATTAGCTTGGGCATTTAGCCTAACCGAGTGTAACATATGTTTTTGTATGTTTAGATTTCGTGCAAGATCTTGTCAAGTAAGCTGAGCATCAGGTGAGTTTCATAGTCCCATTTTATTATGTTTTCTTGGGATGGAAATGATGCAAAATATGTTTTGAAATGTTTTGATTATGTGATTATATGGTTCAAGTTACACATGGACTTTTATGTAGCTATTATATGTTATGTGCTGCATGTTGTATGATGTTGCATTGTTCTTCGCCTACTTTGTGGGCAAGAGGTTTCGCCTACTTTGTGTGGGTATGAACCTGTGCGGATACGGTACCAAGAGTCTGGGTTTGGGGATAGCATTCCTCTCCATGACTATTTTTGTGATTTGGATCGGGGGACACGTTCCGTCCCAATTGTGATTGCTTGTTTGGGACGATTGCATGTTAGCATGTATAATAGTCAGCTTAATTGTCCTACCATGTTTTGTTTTTTTATAATCACAGTAATTGATTTAAATCTTGTATTGGTGTCGTAAAACCTTTGACTCTCACCAACCATTGTGTTGACGTTTTAAGCTTCATTTTCAAGTGAGCGTTATGAAGGTGTTGAAGTTAATAAAAGTGGCTAGAGAGACCATTAAGATGGCATTGAAAGTTCTCATTTGATTTCGTCTAGTATTTGCTTGCATGAATTCTTGAATGTTATTAGTTTTATAGGTTTGCAAGACATTGTCTTTGTATTGATGAGACCCCTTCACACCCCGCCAAGACGAAAACACGAGACGTAACTTCATGGATATCATTACAACACAATGGTGTCAACAACCGAGAATCACTAAATGCATAACTAAATATAAAAGACACGATGTGTCATGACAATACCAAAAACAAAAGAACGGCATCTTGTATTAATGAAAAAGGGGTCTCATCAATATAAAGACAATGTATCACAACCCTATTAAACCTAATAACATTCAAGAATTCATGCAAACAAATACGAAACGAAATCAAATGAGAACTTCCAATGCCAGCCTAATGGTCTCTCTAGCCACTTTTATTAACTTCAACATCTTCCTAACGCTCACCTGAAAATGATGCTTAAAAATGTCAACACAACGGTTGGTGAGAGTCATAGGTTTTACGACACCAATACAAGATTTAAATCAATTACTGTGATTATATAAAAAAAACATGGCAGGACAATTAAGCTGACTATTATACATGCTAACATGCAATCGTCCCAAACAAGAAATCACAATTGGGACGGAACGTGTCCCCCGATCCAAATCACAAAAATAGTCATGAAGAGGAATGCTATCCCCAAACCCAGACTCTTGGTACCGTATCCGCACAGGTTCATACCCACGCAAAGTAGGCGAAACCTCTTGCCCACAAAGTAGGCGAAGAACAATGCAACATCATACAACATGCATCACATAACATATAATAGCTACATAAAAGTTCATGTGTAACTTGAACCATATAATTATAGAATCAAAACATTTCGAAACATATTTTGCATCATTTCCATCCCAAGAAAACATAATAAAATGGGACTATGAAACTCACCTGATGCTCAGCTTACTTGACAAGATCTTGCACGCAATCTAAACATACAAAAACATATGTTACACTCGGTTAGGCTAAATGCCCAAGCTAATGCAACAATCACTTGATGGACTTCTAAACCTTACACTAAGTTTATAATCCTTTAAGTACATCTCCCAAATCATTTTCATATCCTATATGACTTTATTTATTAACTTTCACTTTTACAATTTCTAGCTAAATTTTATAGTCATTTTATGACCACAAATAAAATACCAAAACACCTACATGATGGTTCTCCTTATATTTCCTAGCTCCCCAATGAGTTGTGAGCTACTGTGATTTTTTAGAAAAAATAATAGTAAGTGGAACTATTTTATAAAAATTCATCATTACAAAGTGCTTAGATTCGGATCTGAATGCACACCAAAAAGTTTGATGTCCTTAAAAATACTTAGAAAATATTTCTGCGTTATCCCTTCGAACTGGAGTTAATAGACACCTAAAATATGACTCATGATTTTTGGCTAACCCAAATTTTCCTTTTAAGTAGGGGTTTTACTCCCCGAAATCAGACCCAAATCAGACCTGAATTTACTATTTTAACAACGTTTCTTGTGAAAATTATTTGACTAACTTCCAGACCTCAAAACCTTTCGGGGCCGGACTTTTTGGAAACTAGACTCTCTGAATTTAATTCTAGGCTCAATAAAATTGATGATTTCTATTTTTATGACCAAGTTATGATTTGTGCAAGATGACCTTTCAAAACTGCCAGCTTTTAAATTCCGAATTTACAAACCCTAAAACCCTAATTACACATGCTTAACACCACTAATCATCCCAAAAACGATTTTTAAAGATCAAAACCCTAATTTTACAGATCTTATATAAACCCTAATGATCCACCATAATAATTATTACATGTTTTAAAAAAACTAAAAACTAGGGTTTAAAAGGATACCTTCATTCTTGATTCTTGAAACCCTAAATCACCAAATTGATCTTGATAAAAAAAAAATTTATTTTTCCTTCTTGGGTTCGACCGATCAAAACAAAAAGGAGAGAAAAGTGTTTTAGAGTTTTTTCTAAATTTTGTATTTATAAGCCTTAGAATCTTTGTTGTAGTCAAATTAGTTTCTTTTTTTTCTTATAACCGGCCAAATAACCAAATAACACCCCATTCTATATATATATATATTTTTTATCTATTTATATATATATTAGCTATATATTTATATATATTATATATTTGAAGTAAATAATATATATTATGTTATAAATTTCTCCCCCCCCCCCAAATTAATTCATATCATATATGTTATTTATAATTGTTTTATTTAATTATTATTACTTTTTTTATTGTCACAAAATGTGAACAAAATAAAAAATGCCCATAACAACCGTAACTTCAATTTCAAGGAGACGATCACGCTTCATTGATTGGTACCCAAACTCTCATAGAATCACTTAAACAAATAATTATCAGATCACATAATGAAACTCAAGTCAATACTAATAGTTGACCAACGTGCTCAAAGCATAGTTGTCATAGTTTTGAGGCCCTAAAGATGGCCTAAAAGCTTCTAGAATGATTAGGGTTCTTCTCCCAAAAGTTATACAAAGTTACACACTTAAAACCCTAAAATTGGTTTTGTATTTATAAGAAAAGCGTCGCGACGGCGTTAAGTAGTAGTCGCGACACCATCACCATGTTGAATCTTCTAGATTTGATTTAAGTCAGTTACGTCCTGACACTGTCGTCAAATCCTCGACGCCGTCACTAGAAAGATCACAACGGCGTTGCTTTATGCCTGCGACGCCGTCTCCATGCTCTGTATGCACGATTCTTCAAGATAAATGGTGTAGAGTTGTAGACTTGTCCGTTTCTTCTCCATATGAGCCGACGTCACTGTGCTATGTTGGTCCTTAAAATGCCATCAAGTGCTTAAAAACGTGAAAAACAAACGTATTGTAGCAAATAATCTAGGCATATTTGCATGATTTAGGAGGTTATATGACTCGAAATAGAATATAAAATGACACCCATCAATTCCTTACACTTGGGATTTGCTTGTCTCAAGAAATGGGCTTTTCTACATAGACAATAGGCAATACTGGGGGCATTTAACTACTCTTTGAAAGCAATTTACAACACTACCTTACTAGACATAATAAGTAAAACGCACGGAAATATATACTAGCACCTCATATAAGTGTTTGGGATTTCTTTTTTCTCTGGGGTGTATAATAATTATAACAACTATTAGAAACAGAAAAATGAAGACTTCTTATATTACTGTCATTAGTATTAAATTTACATAAGCTGGTAAATGATCAAACCTCTACCACTAGGTGCAAGTATTAGTCATTACTATCAAAGAGGTTTTTAAAAAGGGTTGTGGGGTGTAGGTGTAAGATAACATAAATGGAAACGGAAACGGATGGGATACATTTGGGGAGTGACTTTTGAGTGAATTTGAGGTGAAAGGTTTAGCTAATTATTTATACGAATAAACGCTGGTTTGGTTGCTAAGCCAAAGACTCAGACAAGATATACAAACTCTACAAAACTCTACATCAATCTCTTTATTTTTCTTTTCTTAACTCTATGATAAACATAAACATAAGCAAATGGCAGCCCATACACATTTTTTTTCTTCCTTTTCAAATATTTTTTTCGTATACCTTTGCCCTGCCATTGATTAAACATATAATACATCATGAGGGTTTATAGATACACCCCTACACTTGAACTTTTACATACTCGATAATTACAATCTTACTAATGACCCGAATTGAGTTGGATCAAAATAACATGGAGCTTATTGAGCTTTTTTAAGGGTAATAAATTACTTCTTCCTTAATTCATAAGATAAATATTACCATGAATCCCAATCGTCCCAAAATTATATTTACAAGGATAAGGACTTAGCAACCATGTACTCAATAATTAACTTTGGGTTTAAACAATAATGTACTAAAATCAAGTACATACAAGGTAGGCTAAGGCGATTTGGGTGTAACAATTGGTTCAAGGGTAACAAGTTGTTGATATATCCGGTAATATTTTATTAGGGTAATTATATAAAAATATTATAGTTTTCGTATGTTGGAGTCTTTCGATCTTGTCAGTTTTCCTGATGAAAGCTGAAAAGTTGACTTTTGTTGTCTATTTTGCGTATAAGCGGTTTCGGTTTAATCGGGAATTTGATGAAGTGTGGAGTTCGTAAATGAAATTAATTATGTTGGTTTCCTGTTTTGTGTGGTTTTGAGGTTTTCGTACTTTCCGAGAAGGTTTTTCGCGTGGTTTCTGCGTAAATAATTGGACACGCAGCGCGTACCGGAGACGCAGATAATTATAGTATGGATATTTATGAGGGTTGGGAAATGTATAATGGGTTCTAATTTATTTAATAAATTCATATTAATGAAATACATCGTTTTAAAATTGTAAAATTGTGAGTGTGAGTTTTGAAAAAGTATCAGAAAAACAGTTGTTTTTCATGATTTCACAGGTAAAAGATGTAACGTTCGTAAAAGGTGAAATTTGGGTGAATATACGTTCCAATCTCTCTATTTTGTAGTTTGAAGTTTTTTTAAATGGCTTGAGCAAGTTTTCGGTTGGTATTTGTCAAAATCAAAAATTCATGTTTTCGGTCCGGAGTCGGTCGTTAACGGCTCAAATGGATTTTTGTAGCTATTTAAGGTGATAAGTGTCGTATGAATAATCCAGGTTTATGGAAAAATGATTTTAAACACAATGGAAATGATAACTAAGTTTGGGTGAAGTTTTAAATAGATGAAAATTTAGCTTTTAAGTGATCCAAACACAAAAAGAAAGACCCGAGACCCTCCTTGGATCCCATTTTGGACGCCTAGGGGATAAGAGGACAAGATGGCTAAAATTTTGCTATGATATCTCACCTAGTACCATAATATACCTCCACCACCTCAACCATTTCACATACATGCATCATTTTGAAATCAAAAAAAAATATCTCTCTTTTTTTTTCTCTATATCCGGTTGAACCACAAGGGAGAAGAAAACAAAGATTTTGACGATTTTTCCAAGAACACGGGTTAAGATTTTATTATTGGGTTGTTAGCTAGTAGTTTCGGGTTGAAGAAACAAAG
>BQNB010071435.1:0-32769 GCA_026074375.1 Tanacetum coccineum
CACAAATCAGTTTTAAACTAAAAATTAAGCAAGATAAACACTAAATATCATAACAAAGCATAAATAAGCAATAATTTAATGGCACATAAGTAGAAAAAAAAGCAAGTAAGAGATAAGCAGTTTAAGAGCATGTAAATGACAGATTCAAAGCAAAACTAAAACAAAGGACATGAAAACATGAAGGAAGAATAAGCAGGCATAAACCAACATGAATAAGCATAAAAGGACAGGAAATAAGCAGTTAATAAGCACTTGTACAGTAATAAGCAAAATATGAAAAAGGAAACTTACTTGATCCCTTGCTCTAAACAGGGATTAAAGAACCTAAATAAGCTCTAAAAACCTACCCAGCTTATAAATAAGCATTCTACTGAACCCATAAGCACTTCCTTTTCTTGCTTATCATCCAAAAGCTCAAAACGCCAAGCTCCTTACTAATGAAAACTTAAAGGCTTAGATAAGTATTTGAGAAAGCTTATCCAAAGCACCTTGAGTTATAAAAGCTTAAAAGAGTTTATGAAAGACTTTTGAAATTTAAAGAAACTTAAAATTGGAAAACGGATTTAAAGAAAAGCAAACTTGAATTTCATTAGCTTAAAAAAACATTACAATAAAGATTCAATACTGATAAAAACTAGGTTAAGCATACATAAAAAAAACTAGATAGCCCAATGGCTTACAAGACACCCTATTTATATAAGAACCAGGAAGATTCTAGGTCTTGTGTTTCTTTGTAGAGATACTTCAGCTTGTGTGTTTGTTGTGTGTGTGTAAACACAAGTCAATCCTGGCCCTTCATACTTCTTGATGCCCACTCAATAAATCATAACTATTGATGAATTTTGAGGGATTTAGGATTGCCAGCTTGGCACATCCATGTGGGGGTGGGGTTTGTGAGAGTGAAGGGTTTGGAGCGTTGTGGGATGGTCAACGAGGCTTGATAGGTGACAGGAGGTGGGGTATTGAGTTTGGAGGGAAATTGATGAGGAAGATATACAGTAACTCAAAACAGGTTTAAACTTTGAGGTTTATGTCTGTTTTTTTGAGGGTGCAGGGGAAAGGTTTGTGGAGTTGGCAAAACAAGCCCTCCAAGGTGTATGTTGTTGTTGCAAATTAAGTCCTTGTGGGGATTATAAGTTTATGGAAAGTTAGTCCCTAAAGGGACTAACGAAGGTTAAATGGGAATGGGCCTTTTTATTTAAACTCGGGCTTAAAGTCTTCATGTAATATACTAATGGGCTTATCCGGCCCATTAGATGGGTTCGGGTGGGCCCATTAAGTATTCTTCGGTGTCGGCTCTGGTTTTGACCGTTGACTTTGACTTTCTTGGACATTGGCTTCGATTTGACTTTGGCTTTTCCACGCTTTTCCATTTCGTGCTCGGTTTTGTCCGTTTTTGCTTGATTTTTCGTCCTTTTGTCGGATATCCATTTCCTGCACAAAATAAATGAAAACATACAAATACAATGTATTTTTGGTACGTTTTTGGTCATTTAAGTCCGATTTTAATGGTGAAAGGTATGTGTGATTAAAGGCATACCAAAATCCCCCTTACTAAAGCATTGCCGTGGTCCTCAAGCCAATGATATGAAGTAAGCACTCAGAAAAACTATAGATCTTGATCCCCCTCGGACTAATAACCACGAAAGTAGCAAAGTGTTCGTCAGGGAATTAAAGACTCATAAGTTTCGAAAAGCCCCGTCTTTACCATTTTTAAATATATACACTTATTCCTACACATATTTTTGTTCTTTTTCATTTTTCTCAATTTTTTTGTAGTTTTCACACTATGCAACTATCTAGAACGTTATTTTATAACTTTTAGGGATCATAAAACAAGATGCATTTTGATCCGAGAATGCCCCAAAAAGGATAAATTCATCGTTCCCGATTAGTTCACTATTCCAAACCAAGCTTAAAATAAAATCACCGTTAAATATGAGTTAAGATGCTAACACTACTCATATTTGCAACTTGTAAACTTTTTACTCCCGACAATTATTATATCTTAAGTGTATGTGCTATTTTGAATTTCAACTTTGGATTAATGTTTTGCAAAATTCCATGTTCTATGTTCCACCTGAGAATAATGAGTTTGAATGCGAGATCATCCCATGTAGCGACTTTCGTCTCGGCACATCCCAACCTTGCGGCTAAGTGACCAGGCTTTTGACACCTCACAGAGACTAGTATCGGGACTCACAGACCTTAGGTTTCAAAAACTCTCAGGTTTTCCGTATATACATAGCTTATAAAATAGAATAGCCAAAGTTCAAAAGCATACTTGAATTTAACAAAAAGAGATCTTTTATTTATTAATTCACACTTAATATTAAACACTTATGCAATTGTAACCCTCGACCTTTTAGAAGGCTGCAACATCGGTTGTGAGCCGGCAAGATACAACAAACTTTTATCAGTCTCGGATTATTATTCTTACTATGGGCTTTCTTTAGAAGGCTGTAACATCGGTTGTGAGCCAGCAAGATGCAACAAACTTTTATCAGCCCACAATTTATATTTATTATATTTTTTTCATTTTTCATCATTTTTTTAATATATATAGAGAAGACGTCTTTTTGAAAAATTCAAGTATAAATTTGAACTAAGGCTAAAGTTTTTGCTATATACTACATAAAAATTATTGATTTAAGTTACTCTCAAAAGTAGCAGTATATTAATCGGTTAAGAGCTTATGGGAGAAAAAGTGGACATATTACAACTGAGCTCTACGATTTTCCAAATAATCCTTGTTTAGCATCCAACTCCTACTTAACACTATCATTTTTCGTTCTTCACGAATATTCGCGAACGCTTAGTCTAAAAGTGAAGGAACAAGCTCAACACGCTCGATCGAGTCAAAATTTACTCTTATTCTACCCAGCAGGAAAGTCAAAATTGTGACAAATCACTTATTTTATTTTTGAAAATTTTTTAAAATTTTTCATTTTTTTGAAATTTTGGTAGTAAAAACGGGATTATGTGAAAACAACGGCTGCAGGCACAATCAAATCGAAGATCCCCCCATACTAGAATGAAACATTGTCCTTAATGTTTTTACGAAGGGTCTCTACCGTAAATCTAAGCGTTTATTAAGTATGCTTAAAGATAAACGTTAGTGATATGATTTGGATATCGGATTTCAAAATTAAGTGAGGATTTGAAGCTCTCTGTTATCGAAGGACAAAAAACCGCGAGCACGAGGATACTTCAAAAAATCCAGGGGGGGGCAATACGGGACAATACAAACAACGCAAAACATGGAAAAGTAAAGAGGCAAGCCTCCTCACAACATTAACACTTATTCATTACTACTAAGCTAACATACTACTACTACGAATAAACTAGGATAAGCATGGGGTGCCTCCCACGAAGCGCTTGTTTAGGGTCACTTAGCTTGACCCAATCCCCGAATTTAATTGTCCTTAGGGAAGGTTTGGAGATCCGGAATATCCATAGCAGGGACATCCCCTCCAAAATAGTGCTTCAGACGATGACCATTTACTTTGAAGTTTGGCCCGGAGGTTTGGGATAACTCAACGGTGCCATACGGAAAGACTTGAACAATGGTAAATGGTCCTGACCGGCGGGATTTAAGCTTCCTGGAGAATATCTTAAGACGAGAGTTGAAGAGTAAAACTCGATCACCAACATTGAAAATGCGGTTTTTGATCTTTGAGTCATGAAGTTTCTTCGTCTTCTCTTTATAAATCAAAGAATTCTCGTATGCTTGATCACGAAGCTCATTAAGTTCATTAAGTTGAAGCTTTCGGTGATCACCCGCGGTCTTAAGATCGAAGTTAGCATGTTTCAAAGCCCAATATGCTTTATGCTCTAACTCGATAGGTAGATGGCAAGACTTTCCGTATACTAACTTGTTAGGTGTACAACCAATTGGTGTCTTAAAAGCAGTTTTTTTTATGAATGCCCATAAGTTTCATCCTAGCCTTGTCGGACCATGAGGCACGGTTTTCTCCAACAGTCCTTTCCAGAATACGTTTCAAACCTCGATTGGACACCTCCACTTGACCACTTGTTTGAGGATGGTAAGCGGTAGCTAGACGATGTGTGACCCCATACTTAGACATCACTTTTGCAAATTTGTCATTACAGAAATGGGTCCCACGATCGCTTATAATAGCTCTTGGTGTTCCGAATCGGGCAAACAGGGATTTCAAAAACTTAACTACAACTCTAGCATCATTTGAGGGGAGTGCCTTTGCTTCAACCCATTTTGAAAGATAATCAACAGCTACAAGTATGTATTTGTTTCCTTTTGATGATGGGAATGGTCCCATGAAGTCTATGCCCCAAACGTCAAAGATTTCACAAACATGGATGGAATTTTGAGGCATCTCATCCCTTTGTGAAAATTTTCCTTATTGTTAGCATGAGTTGCAATTTTTAACCAACTCGTGGGCATCTTTGTAAATTATAGGCCAAAAGAATCCGGCATCAAAGACCTTTTTGGCGGTGAGATTTGCACCGTGATGTCCCCCGATGGGTCCATTGTGGCAAGCTTCGAGTATGTCGAGAGCTTCTTTGCCGTGCACACACCGCCAGATCACTTGATCCGCACAGATTTTGAACAAGAAGGGGTCATCCAGATTGTAATTTTGGAATTTTTGATAAAATTTGGTTTTTGATGGTAATTTGCTATATATGCAAACCATGAGGTATTATCAACACGAAGAGCAACCGATCCAAGAGTTTCGAGAGGAAATGTTTCTGCGATTTCCTTGTTCTCGAGTTTATCTTGATGAGGGTTCTCAAGTCTGGAAAGATGATCGGCGGCCAGATTCTCTACTCCTTTTTTGTCTCGGATGATAACATCGAATTCTTGGAGCAAAAGGATCCACCGCATCAGTCTCGGCTTAGCATCCTTTTTAGCGAAGAGATACTTTATAGCAGAATGGTCGGTATACACTATGCTCTTGGACAAAACGAGATATGACCGGAATTTCTCAAAAGCATACACTACGGCAAGTAATTCTTTTACGGTCGTAGTGTAGTGTGTTTGAGCTTCGATCATGGTTTTGCTGGCATAGTGAATTGGTTGGAAATGCTTGTTTTTTCGTTGCCCCAGGACTGCCCCAATTGCAAAGTCGCTTGCATCGCACATAAGTTCGAAGGGCAAGTCCCAGTCGGGAGCAATCAAAATTAGAGCCTCGGTCAATTTTCTTTTAAGTGTATTAAAGGATTTGATACACTCTTTTGGATGAAGAAATAATATGGAGTATCTTTTAAGTAGGTGTGTCATTGGAGGGCTATTTTTTGAGAAGTCTTGTATGAAACGTCGGTAAAAACCGGCATGCCCAAGAAAACTACGGACACCTTTCACAGTAGTCGAGTGAGGGAGCTTGGCGATAACATCAACTTTAGCTCGGTCGACCTCAATTCCCAACTTAGAGATTTTTTGTCCAAGAACAATGCCTTCCTTCACTATAAAATGGCTTTTCTCCCAGTTTAGGACCAAATTGGTGTCTTCACACCGTTTTAACATTTTGTCCAAATGGATAGGTGTAGTGATAGAATTACACCGATAGACTGAAAAGTCATCATTTACACACCATTGTTTTTTGCAATCACTGTTCTGGAGATTGCATCATACATCGTTGAAATGTGCCAGGTGCATTGCATAGCCCAAAAGGCATGCGGCGATAGGCAAACGTTCCGTATGGGCAAGTAAATATTGTCTTTTGCTGGTCTTTCGGGTCTATGGGAATCTGAAAATAACCCGAGAAGCCATCGAGGAAACAATAGTATTGATTTCCCGCGAGTCTTTCGAGCATTTGATCCATGAAGGGAAGTGGAAAATGGTCCTTTAGGGTGGCTTCATTCAACTTTCTATAGTCAATGCACACTCTCCACCCTGTGACCAATCTGGTTGGTATTAAATCATTTTCATCATTTTTGACGACGGTCATGCCACCCTTTTTTGGTACACAGTGCACCAGGCTTACCCATGGACTGTCAGAGATCAGATAAATTAATCCAGCGTCAAAGTTTTTTACAACCTCTTTTTTTATGACGTCGTGGATTTTCGGATTTACCCGCCTTTGATGCTGAACCGTCGTTTCGTAGTCCTATTCCATAAGAATTTTGTGGGTACAAAACTCTGGGTTAATACCCTTAATATCAGAAAGTTTCCAAGCGATGGCTGGCTTGTGGGACTTTAGAACCTCGATCAGAGCGGCCTTTTCCTCATTCTTTAAATATTTTGTCAATATGTGTGCAAAACTTGTCGTTACCTTCCAAAAATGCATATTCTAAATGAGGTGGCAAGTCCTTGAGTTCAACCTGGGGCTCATTAACTAAGATTTTCATTGTTTGTTTAATAAATTTAAGATTCTTTTTGAGTTTCTGGAAAATAATTTCCTTGAAGAGGTGGTGATGGTTCACTATTAAGAATTGCTTTGAGGATAAGAATGTCCCCATCAGGGTCATAATACGTTGGATCAACTTCCGGTGAAGTTGGATCATCCTCTATAGCAAGAAAAGAGTCGGCTTCTTCGAAAAGGAGAAAATCACTGTCCCCGAATGGAGTTAAAGTCGGAGAAGAAGTAGAAATGATTGGATCATAGTAAGGAGTGGGATTGCCACTCGAGATCACATTTGAGAAACCAAGAACTTCTTGAGAGTATTTTCACAAGCCATGACTCTAATGACGTCAATTCGGTTTGCCATCATATGATTGTAATTAGCCGTGTATCTCGAAGTTTGGTCCAGATTAAATGTGATGGCCTCTCTGCCAACACGAATTGTTATTTCACCTTCGTATAAATATATCAACGCACGACTGAACTTTAAGAAACTCCTCCCAAGAATTAAAGGTACTCGGGGGTCTGGCTCAAAATCTACGACAACAAAATCTACTGGAAATTGGAACTTTCCCACCGTTACATAGACGTCTTCGGCGATACCAATCGGTTCACAGATTGAATGGTCCGCTAGCTCTAGCGTCATGCAAGTCGGGGTTAGTTCGGGAAGAGAGAGATTTTTCCATACGGAATATGGCATAAGATTAATGCTCGCGCCGAGATCGGCCAAGGCGTTGCCTGTATTAATCCCAGAGAATTCACACGGAATAAGAAATCGGCCAGGGTCTCCAAGTTTTTTAAGTAACTTGTTTAGGATGACCGCTGAGCAATTCTCGTTCAATGGAGTTCTTGCCATTTCACTCAACTTTTCTTTGTTTCCGATTAAGGTTTTTAGAGTGGAGGCGAATTTTGGCATAAGCATCAAGGCATCCGTAAAGCTAATTTCGAAACTCAAATCTCTAAAGATTTCATAGAATTTCTCAATTTGGTCGTTAGCTTTTTCACGACGCCTTTCATCATTTCTTCTTGAAGGAAATGGAATTGATGTTTTTTGGTTAAGCATCGGAGCACTAACTAGAGTATTTACGGGCTCAGAGATTGATTCATTATGGACAACAGGGACAACCGGAGGTTGGACGTCTTCGGTGCTTTCGTAATAGTAGGAGGCATCGTGTCCTTTGTGACCTCGATCTTACGTTCCACTACTTTAGTAGGTGAATTGTAGAAATCGTGGGTCCTTTGTAAGCAACACCACTTCGCGTGGTAATACCTTTCAAGTCCTCCTTCGGGTTAGTAACGGTGTTACTTGGGAGAGTTCCCGAAGTAGAGGCGGTATTGGAAGTGATAAATTTGGAAAGCATGTCTGTGATTGGTCAACTGATTTTGCATGTTTTGACCTTGAGTTTGCATGTTACTCATCTCTGAATCATTAGCTTTACGTAGGCTTGAATATCTTCTTTGTACACACTTGAATTTGAGGTGCTGGAGCTTGTAGGAGGGAGCATTGTATAAGAATGGGTTGAACAAACCTAAGGTCGTTTGATTTTGACCTTGTTAACCGGGAGATTGGTAAGCTGAAGCTTGATTGAAATTTCCCTGGAGGTCGAATTTGATTAGCAATCGGGGCTCGATAACCGGTATTTCCTTGGTTGTAGTTAACTGCGGCGGCTTGAGAGACACACTCTTGAATATTGTCACGATAAATGTTGCCAGCGGTGGCGGGACAGTTTTGGTACGAATGAGTACCACCACAAGTAGCACAACTTTCCTCAACCGCTTTTACGGGAGTGGAAGCGGGAGATTGATTTTTCTTATCAAGAAGTAAGGCTTTCACCATATCTTTCAGCTCAGCAACATCGGATGAATACCGGGGGTGGAACGTGCTCGAAATCACTTTGGCAACACTGGTTTGTCGTTGATTTACGAACTAAATTGGGATTTGCGTTCAATGATTCTTAGGCAATCACGAGGCATTTTATCTAAAAAGTTACCACCCGCGGCGGAATTTAACGAATCTTGATCATTAGAGTTCAAGGCATTGTAGAATGTATCGAGTTGATGTGTTAGGATATCATTTCATCACCTCAAACATAAAAAATAAGAAAAATAGATTTTAGAGAGAGAAAGTAAAAACAAAGAAAAATGGTTACTTGTTTCACAAAAGAAAAATGAGAAGCAACACCCTCTCCACACTTGGAGAGGGCTTTAAATAGTTACAAGAGTGGACTATTCTTGTGGGCTTTGAGTTGGGCCGGTTCATAGAACAAATGGGCTTGAGCCCGACAACTAGGCCCAACTAGCTTAACTAAATTCCCGTAAACTACGTTTTACTTATATAAGGCTCGGATATTTAATGACCATCACTTTAATAATTATCGGCTAAACAATCTCCCATAAGGGGTGGTCATTCAATTGAGGATCCTTATTGTGACGTCTTGAGACTTGGAGCCTTGTATTCTTGGGAATTCTTTTGAAGTTCCTTTTGCATGCTTGTGATCTTGGATCTTGATCTTTAACTTGATATACTTTGACAAAATACTGATATCGTGGTCTTTGGCCTTGATTTGTCTTGACTGCTGAGATGATCTAAATCCTTTATCCTTGAATCTTTATGCGCCTTGCGACTTGTTGTCTCCACCCTCATGCTCTAAGATCTTGAAAGTTGCTAACAAGTCTCCCTCAACTTTTCTTTTAAATGATTAATTGTACCATAATTGTTCTTTTGAGAAGCGCTTGTTCTCAGAGATTGCGGAAGACTTGTATAGTTTGAGCTTTTCATCATGTTTTAATCTTTGTGGATTGGCATGAGGTCTTGAATCTGACTCGTCATGGACTAGAAGCTGCTACGTCTGAAAAACTGCAAGTATTGGTTAGAGATAAACATAATGGACGAAAGTGTCTTTGTCATTTCGTCGAATTATGGTTGCAATTACACCACGGTTCCCAGTTAATTCAGTTATAAAATATGCCTGTGATCAGGTAGAATTCAAAAGAATCTCCTTGACAGGGTTTCGCATCTGCACTAGCCGTTCTCGTGCTACCAGGAGCGTCTCAAAGATGACACCCGGTAAGTGACTCAGAATAGATACTATCTTTCTGATGTAGTCGTCAATTCATATTACGGAACAAGTTTGATTATGTAGAATCTCACCATCGTTTCTTTCCTGTGGGACACAAGTTTGATACATTTAGAATCTCGCAAGTCACCTACCAAGAGCTTGTTTGATGTTGGATCAAGAAGGATTTCCATCTTCACTGTGAATACTAAAGAGTATCACTCTGATGTTCTGGCAATTATCACAAGGATAATGCGTAGGACTTAATGATACCAAATGTTGTATAATGATGTACAACATTTTGTATATTGGAATTTGTGTCCTAGTGAGATTTTTGATGGATCTCGTTGGCTCTAGACTCTATAAGTGCACATTTGTTATTTGGTAATCGGAGGCTGGAGGCGGATGCCCTCTTTTCAATATACAACGATCTCGGAATGAGAAAGTCGATATGAAATGTGATGAACTCCGTGAGGAAATGAAACAAAATTCTTTTGAGAAGTTTCTGAGTGGCTAGGGGGATTGTTGCATTGCAATCAATGGGTCCATGATGACTTGGTCTTCAATATCGAATCATTTGTGATTACCATAGAATTATGCATTGACCCAATTTCGGCCTAATGTGTATGAGGGCTTCTTCCTTTCCCCTTTTTCATTTACAATTCTTTTCCATCAGCAACCCTTCAGTGCTTACTGAGCTTCAGTCTAGTACCTTGTTGGGTTTATTCCTGACTAGCTCCATCTCAGTCAGGCACTATTCCCTTATTATCACTTTACTCTTTTTTTTTCAATCATACCTAGGATTTACTTATCTAATGAGTGTTCCTGGGCAGATCCTCCGGTTCTGGCTGGATCATGGAACGAATATACCTAACTTAACCGCATTATAACTCCTGAGAATTAAGTTGGTCGGTCTTTGAGATATTGCCATGAGATCCAATAAAACCATTTATATATGAAAAATCAAATCAACGTGTCTGAGAATCATTTGAGACACATTGAGAGTTTCCAGAGTTACCAAAAAGCTCCCCCTACACATATGCACCCCCCCCCCCCCCCCCCCCCCCCCCCCCCCCCCCCCCCCCCCCCCCCCCCCCCCCCCCCCCCCCCCCCCCCCCCCCCCCCCCCCCCCCCCCCCCCCCCCCCCCCCCCCCCCCCCCCCCCCCCCCCCCCCCCCCCCCCCCCCCCCCCCCCCCCCCCCCCCCCCCCCCCCCCCCCCCCCCCCCCCCCCCCCCCCCCCCCCCCCCCCCCCCCCCCCCCCCCCCCCCCCCCCCCCCCCCCCCCCCCCCCCCCCCCCCCCCCCCCCCCCCCCCCCCCCCCCCACCATATTATGAAGATTTTGCAATGCGAGGTATGGAACGCACTTATAGATTGAAGTTCGCTATCCGTTATTTAATCCGTATTGATCACATTTTAATCACTATTCTCCCCCTCAAATTTGCTATGTGTTTACAATTTTTGACAATTAGGAATTAAAAAAGTTAATGTCCGGGAATTCACAAGAGCCTAACAAATCTGGGGAGGTAGGAGTGATGCAGAATGAATCATATTATTATACTCCCCCTCAATTATAGAATAGATTGAAAACTTGGAGTGGGAGTTTGTTGAGCACACAATTTTGAAAGAATTTGAATTATCTTTTGTGAATATCTTTAAAAAATTGTGTCACAGGAAAATATGATGAGATATATTATTATTTACCAATCATTTTCTCTTAGAACTTTCTCTTGAGATTCAAAACTTTGATTGTTTAATTGACTTTGCTCAAGACCGAGAAGAGATGAGCTTACCGTTGTTTTAGGATAAATGTAATAAATGACATGTCCTTTCTTTTGGAGACCGAGTTCCTAGCTGGCATTTATTTAGAAGTCGTAGAGAAAAATGAAAGGACATGTTTTGAAAGCATTTGAAACTCTCGCTCGAACTTCATTTATTCACCCGTGTTAATATTAATCAACATTTCTAGGTGCGCAAATGTTATCGATTGTCGAGAGACATGTCGGAGAAGATTCTTTTTGTATTTTTTTGAAATTTTTTTTTTTTTGATTTTGTATTTTGTTTTTATAGGTTTTATATTTTTATATTTTGTTTTTCTGATAAAATATATACAAGTATTAATGAGATTTTGCCAAGGACGGTCAAGTTCTTTAGGGAGATAAACTGCGCATACACAAGGCGGACGAACAAATAGTTGAATCGGTCTGCTGGAAGAGCTTTGAGTGATTGTGGTCGGCAGTTGGTAATACGTCTTGACAAATACAGTTCAATCGTACCCCTTTCCACGTGTTCCTTTATGAAATGGTAGCGGACAGCGATGTGTTTTGTTCTTGAGTGTTGGACCGGGTTGCAGGATATGGCTATGGCTGATTTCGAATCACAGTAGATTGGAATCTTGTTGAAGTGAAAGCCATAGTCCGTTAACTGTGTCCGCATCAAAAGGACTTGGGCACAGCAAACGGATAGAGAACATATTCTGCTTCGCGGTAGGACAGCGCAGTTCAGTCTGGTTTCTTGAGGAACAGCTAACCAACTTTTTGCCTAAAAATTGCCTCCTCCGGAAAGTACTCTTGAAGGTGTCTTTACATCCGCTAATCAGCATCTGAAAATCCGGTTAGTTCAATACCAGAATCCTTCGAATACCAAAGAACCGTATTAACGGTTACGGAGAATAACGAAGATCCTTTTACCTCCTTGAGGTGCTTCTCGGTTGGCTTAGCCTGGTACCGAGCACATAAACATGTAGCATGTACAATGTTCGGTCTAATAGACGTATGATTACATTAGGGCACCAATCAATGCCGATATTTTGTTTTTTTTTGCATCGACTGGAGACCCATTTTGATCTAGGTCAAGCTTGTCTTTGATCTCCATTGGAGTACCAACGGGATCACAAGTTTCCATTCCATATTTTTTAAGGATTTCTAACACGTAGTTGGACTGGTTTATAAAGATGCCTCCTGGGGGGATTTGGGTAAATTAGTAAACCAAGGAAAAACGTCATTTCCCCCCATCATCGACATTTCGAAGCAGCTTTTCATGAGGTCGAAAAAGTTGGGTATACCTACGGGTTGTGTAGAACCAAATGATAATATAATCCAACATAGACCTGTCACTAAGATGTCATCGTCGAAGCGTCTTATAAACAACGTTGGATCAATGGTGCCTTTGAAGAAGTGATTCTGTAGGAGAAACTTTGACAATTCATCGTACCATGCCCTTGGTGCTTGCTTTAACCCATATAATGCCTTCTTTAACTTGTAGACATGGATTGATGATTTCAGGGGCATCGATGAAAACCTTCAGTTGACATCGTACACGTCTTCTTTTAGGTGCGGCAGAAAAGCATGTTTTCACGTCCATTTGAAACACAGTGAACGATTTGTGTGCAGCATATGCCAAAAATATCTGATGCTTCCTATTTAGCCAAAGTGCGAAGGATTCCTTCAAAATCTATTTCCTTCCCCTCTTGACGGTACCCTCCACAAACCAGACGAGACTTGTTTGGATGACCGTGTTCTCTTTGTCAAGCTTGTTTTTTAATAAGCATTTCAAAGTAAGAGGTTTTATGTTATCCGGTGGAGGAACTAACACCCATACATCAAAGCCATTTTGAAATGACGACTCTCTTCTTGCATTGATTCAATCCATGCAGGGTCGGTCATTCCTCTGTGACATTCTTGGGTTCCAAGTTGCTTACTGTTAATGCGTACATGCACATAGTCACCTTTTCGGATCGCAATTTGATCCTTGTCGATACTGGCTCGAGAGGGTTCTCCTATCACTTGTTCCAGAGGGTGATCCTTAGTCCATTGAAATTATGTTAGGGTAAGGTTGATAAAATGTATGCATGTTCGATGGTTCCACATAACTGTGAGGAAGTTGATTCAGCAACCTTATGGAAGGAGTAGAAGGGTTTGGACAAACGTATTTTCATGACCCATAGCAATTTTGGAAATTTTCAGCAATTGTTGATGTTTGTAGCTGACCGTTGTTGTTGTGTTTCGAGCTCGTCAACATCCTGTGAAGAATTTTGGACAATTTGTAGCTTGAGAGGATGAATTTGTTGGTGTCGGTGTTGTGTCTGCTTGTTGTTGTAGTTGCCGTTGGAGTATGAGAGTTGAGGTGCTTGGATCCGGAGCAGTTCTTGGAGAGAAGACGGTTTGACCACGCAATATAATGTTCATCATACATAGCTTATCTTCGAACAGTAAATCGCCAAATTCTACGCTTTCAGTAGGTTTTGAGTTGTGATTGATGACGGAGCATAGTAAGGATCGAGTCCTGATACTGATTGTCCAGAAGTCATGTATCTGTTGGAGGCCGTGGTTTTGGAACTGCTTTGGTTCAAAATGCCATTTGCTGAAAGCTCATCAAATTGTCACATTTCAATTATCTCCATGATCTCTCGTTGTCTTCGCGATTGTAACCTCTGTAAGCACGCAGGAATCTAGCAGTGAAATAAACAAGATAGAAAAAGCCAATATCACCTTTTTGCACCTAGCTTCCTTAATATCTTCACGATCATTCTTGGGATAACAAGAGAGCCCCGAATACATATAGAAAGGAGATATCTGAGTGTATTTGTTTGCCATTAATGAGCTTCGTAGAGATGGTGTTTTGTTAAATCGTCGCGGGTTGAATGATGGAGCGATTTGAGTGTAGCTCGCAGTGTGAGCAATCGCTTCAGCCCATAAGAAGTAACGGTTGCATGAGAGAAAATCCAACTTGTTTTTGTGCAGCTCCAACCAACACGGTGTTCGTGTTTTCGTTCTCACTACTCATTTGTTGGGTGTATAACGGACAGACAGACGCTGTGAGAGATGCCAACACTATCAAAGTATTCTTTAGGGATTTGATTTTTGATAAATTCTGTGCCATGTTGTCGGTTCTTTGATGATGATGGTGACTGAAGTGAAGACATTAATTCGCTTCAGGAAGGTTTTTAATCTTCTTCTGGTGCTCTTCATCTTTCTGAGTGAATGAGAGAAAATGTACCGATGTGTTGTGTGTGGAGTAAATCGTCCACAAATTCACCAAAACATATCGACTTTCCACTTTATGCTTAGCAATGTCTCATTGGACTCCACAAATCCATATGAAGAAAGGAGAGAGTGGAACGCTCTGCTTAGAATTTGGAACTTGTTTGGGTGGGTGAGATGCCCTTTTGCTTTTTCCTTGCTCACATAAGGGACAAAGATGTTCTTTATGATATTTGAATTTTGGAAGACCGGTGACAAGATCGTTTGTTGCTAGGTCATTGGATGGTGCAAATTTTGGTGATAAGCGTTGTTGCATAACCATTGACTTGGTAGAAGTGCTCTAGCCATGAGGCAAATTGGGGATGCAGAGGCCATTTTCATGGAGATTGATGGTGTAATGGTTTGTTGAACGGTTTACTTTAACATATCAACTCCTTATAGAGATCTGACAAAACAAGAATTCCTTTGAAAGCAACCTCTAAATTGAATCACAAACTGCCCAACGGAGAACAGTTGGTGCCCCTTGCCCTCAACGAAATAAACCCTGGTGTATCAATAATATTTCCCCATTGAAGATCACAGAAAACCAATATTGCAGCGAGTGGATCATTTCCAAAGCGATCGGTTCCCAAAAACTTCCAGAACTGAAATTGATGAGAAGGCTCTTGGTCACCGGTCATTTGCTTGGAGCAACCAGATGTCGACGCCACCAATAAAACAAATTTGGATAAACTGCCCAGAAAGAAAAGTAGAATTTGAAAACGTTTGATTTTAGGTCCGAAGGTTAGAAATACATAGATTTATCCATTAGAGCAGTCAGAATTGACTCTCAGATTCACTGGATGCGATTTTTTTTCCTGTAATGTTCAAAAAATCTTACCAGTTGGTGACCACCTAAGCAAATCTAGGTTTTACTAGGCTAGGTGAAGCAGTCTTTCGTTGGACTCCTTACTTTCTTAGGCTTTTTGACCTTTGGCTTTTGTTTTCTTTTGATTTAAGTGTTTGAAAATTTGCCTTTTTTTTCTTGCACGAGAATTCATGTATTACACATAATTAAGCATACATACATCATGTTTAGCAGTGACGATAAACATTGCTTACCCATAGCACAAAAATTCAGATTTATTCATTCCGAATATCAAGCTTAACGTGTTTACATGCAGATGACTTATGTTTTATTATAGAAAGCAGTAAATTCCTATGGTGTTCTTCTACTTCAACTTTTCTATTCTTGTTGCAATACTGCTTTGATCGCAGAGGGGACCCTATCATTCTTTGTATTGCTCCTAGGCTGTGGCCTTCTGGTCTTAGCAGTGTTGTCTACTCCTGTAGAAGAGGGTGTTGGTTACATTTTGTTTCATTTTTGTAACTCACATTCTCTCTCTAATCTAATTTCTTCTTCTTGTCCTTCTTTCTCTTTTCTTCCTTGCGGTTTGTATTCCAACCGAACACCAAGGATTCGTTGTTCATTGTTATTGTGTATCTTAGTTGTATAATGGATTAGTTAAGTGGAATAACAAGATTGAAATGCATTTGGTTGTCTCACAACAAAATTGTTTGTTAAAGGTTGCAAAGATGGTTTCCTCTCGGTTGATTGATTTGAAAACTTAGTATTCGTACTCGTACCTTTGGTGGTGTCCTCTTGTTCAGAAACCTTATCAAATAACTAGGCTCTTAGCTTAGCATTTTAATAAATCGTATCATGTAATTTGTTTTACAAAGAGTTAATTATTGTTTTAGTTTGAGCCCGTGTCACATTGATAGTGTCAAACTGGTTCTTGTATGTAGTCTTAAGATGAGCATTTTCTTTTGCATAATTTAAAACCTAAAACTCTAATTCCATGTTCTTTCTCTAGTTTCTGAGACAAAGAATCAAGGGTATTTGATACACATGGAGTATCCTTAATATTACCCTTTTGATCTCCCAACGGAGCTTGCAACCGTTTGATCTTTTGTTGCATGTCATTGTAAGCTTTATCGTATGAAATTTTGTCATATTTGCATTCTTCACACTTTTTGTACCAATCATTCCAAAGTTTAGCATATTCATTCTCCTTTTTAATGATACAGTTTTCAAGTCGTTCTTTCGTACGGTCAAGCTCAGTTTGGAGATTTGATGAATCTACAACCGATGGATTTTGCACAATAGACATAATGTCTTGACTGACAACTGCTCTCAAGAGACGCTCAATTTCCAATTCCAATGTCTTGTGCTTAGCAAGAGATTCATCAGCTTCTTTTGCAAGAGATTTAAAGTCTCGAACAAATTTGGCTGCTTCTTTCAAAAATTGTATTTCAAAATTTTGAAGTCTAGAATCCACTTGGTTGATGATAGGAAAAATTTCTTCTTTTAAAATTTTGTGAATCTCTTGATGAGCACTGGACGACCAATTGTGTGTATCTAAAGTCATTCTATGTTTGACAACACGTTGAAGAGTCACAATGGTGCTTTTTACCTCATTTAGAAATTTTCGTGCAACACTTAGAGTAGTGTCATCCAAAAATTCTTCATTTGGTTTTGAAATCGATTTTGAAACAGTGGCCGTTTTGGAAGTATTTACAACATACACCTCTTCTTGTGACTTGGCCGTTTGAGAAACAAAAATCCCCGAAAGATGATTAATCTTTGTGTAGTTTGCCGGTTTTATTTCTTTGTTCAATTGTTTCATTTTTTGGCGACTCTCTTGAGCAAGTTGCAGTGTCTCTTCCGAATCATACACAACAGGAGGATCATGCTTTTCTAATAGAATTTTGCCATCATACAAACTCTGTTGTTTCTGCTGAGCTTGCTTAAGATAAAAAGGATTCATTTTCTGTTCGGTGTAGTAAAACGAGTCTCGCTTAGGTGAAAGCATGTGCATCGTTTGAATCGATTGACCCGTTTTAACCAAAATATTATCTAATTCCTTTATCTTATTCTCAAGTTGAATTTGTTTATCAAGAAGCTCGTCTTCGCGTATTTTGAAATCAGACTTCAACTTTTTCTTTTCTTCAAGAAGAGAAGAAACAGTTGATTTTTCCTTTGAAAGCTGTTTATTTAAATTTGAAATTTCCTCATTCAAAGTCGTTATTTGTTTACCGGAACTTAAGTGAAGAGCATTTATCTTTTTAGTAAGACATTGTTCTTGATAAACAGACTTTTGATAACATCTTTCAAGTTTGTCATATTTTTCTTGACTAATTTCAAAACACTTTTCTTGATTTTTATATCTAGCAAGCTCAGTGGTCAAATCAGCATTTGTTTCTTTCATTCTGCGATTGACCGAGTTGACCTTTTCAACTTCAATTGCCAAATTATTATATAATGATTCAAAGTAAGCACGTGTTTCCTCAACAGTTGCAGGATGTTGATCTATTGTTCCCCCACTTTGTTCCACACTAGAAACCTCAGAAATAACATTACTATCATTCTGTTGTACTTGGCGTGGTTCAGGAATGGGCTCGAGTAGCTCAGTATACTGCTCCTCTTGAGTGAACATATTGAATATATCATTATTATAGCAATTGTCATAATGGTGTACCTCAGCTGATCCATCTGAATCATAGACGGGAGCCTTGTCAGTCTGAGTACCCGATGTCGATGCTTGCTGCAAATTAGCCATCAAAATGCAGTTTGCATTGACTTCCTCAATCTCATCAAGATCTGCTGCAGCAGCCATCAAATCAAACTCTTCAGCTTGGAGTTGGATTCCTGCTTCTTCCTTTTGAGCAATCAACAGCTGAGTCTGAAGATAAGCAGCATCCCTTCTCCTTGGTCTGACTGTGCAGTTCCTAGCAAGATGACCCAATCCTCTGCAGTTGTAACACCTTATCTGATTACCATTATTCCCAATCGCATTACCCTCAGCCCGTGCTGCTACAACATTACCATTCCCATTTGGATTCTGATTAGCAATCCCCGGAACAACAATTAGCCCATTCTGATTTCCAACATTCTGAACACCCGGATTCTGAACTGCATTCTGAACAACCTGATTCCCGACATTCTGTACTGCATTATACCCATTTTATATTTCGAACACCAATTAGCCCATTCTGATTACCAATAAATTCTGAAACACCCCTGATTCTGAATGCATCTTGAACAACCTGATTCACCGACATTCTGTACTGCAAAATGACTCTGTGTTTTGTATACCCAACCATTCTGACTTAGCATATGTCCTAAAACAAAAACCATCACTAATGAATTGCCCACCTATACGCTTCCAACCATCAAGCATATGTATGTCTTGACCCATATTCATACCGGTTGAGCAATCTGCTCGATATGACGAGAGTTTGATGAATTTCTCCTGGTTGTTGTTGTTGTGTGTTGTGTAGTTTAGTTTGAATGCCTTAGCATTAGCAGCGTCATAGTGCCATGTTCATTGCGGGTTGTGGGATCTGTGATGTCTTCGGGATTTGGCATTGGTTGTTGCATGTAGTTCTTGGTTGAATTGATGGTTGTGGGTTGTAGTTGTTGTTGATGGTTTGTGTTGTTGCTTGTAGGGTACTTGGGTTGTGTTGACTTGGTGAGAACACTGGTTAGTTGTAAAGGATTGTTGAATTTGCCCATGAGTGCTAGCTGGATATGTGTTTCTTGCAAGTCGTTCAACTCTTGTCATCAACTCCTATTGATTTGTACTTCAAGAAATCATTAAAGACTGCAAGTGTATATCTGCGTTGCAAGTCCTTCGATTTGACTGAACAATTGGTAACATGTCGACTCCATTCTGGTTTGTAAGTTGTTTAGGAACTTTAGATTACTCTAGCAATATTTTCAGGAACAGTGTTTGTTTCTCTTAAATCATTCATCATTTGTGAGTAACGGTAGATAGTAAGACTCAATCGATTCCCCATCAGTGCGAAGTAAACCTTTCCCATTCATTATAAAACAACTTAGCCTTTTCTCGATTTTTTTTTTTCCCATGATCTGAACCTTTCATCATTTGTTGCACACCGTAACCAGATGATTCCTGGCAGTTCTCACATAACTATCAACAGCAGCATAGATGTCTTTAGGAAGACCAGAGATAGAATGGTTATGAATAGCTTGTCATACTCGCTTCTATCTGTTTATTTTTGCTATATGAGCTTTCATCAGTCGATTTGTTACATGAAACGTTTCAGATAACAGGTACTTCACGATGTCTGCATCAACCTGGTGGTCGTCTAGTGGAAGCATCCGTGTGAAACATAAAGGGGACACATTCATATGGAGTTGTTGATTAACTTTCCATTTTGGTCTACTTTTAGCATACGAAGAAACGAGATTGACCATGAGATAACATAGGTCTCTTTGTTTAAGCATAGACGATGTGGCGGTTTTCAGAACCGGTGCATAAATGTCTTGTTGAGTAGACATTGCAAAAGTGATGTGAAATGATAAACAAGGATCTTTAGTGGGTAAAGTGATTGTTGTTGTTGTGGATTGAAATCAATTAACGTTCACGGGAGATTTTTACAAGATCACTAGATAACAGTGAATGATTTGAATCGGATATCAGACGGAGAAAAAAATTCCAAAAAATAATGAAAAGTGTCAATAAATCATTTAGAAAAATTCACCAAAAAAAAAATAACTGAAAAGTGTCAATAAATCATAGAAAACGATGTTTTTGGGCTTCGAAAAATCCTTAACCAGTTGGTTCCCTAAAATGGACATCATCCCATGATTTCTAGGAAAGTGTTTTGCAAGATATTTTCTTGGTATCCCACCTTGTATATCTGGCCATATAGGCTAAAATGTGATGATATTTTGTAAACTTTAGGTATTGGGTATAATTGTGGGTATTTGTTGACACGTAGAAAAGTTTTGGTGGTTCTAGGAATGCCTAAACGTATTTTATCGCGAAACGTAAACACTTTACGTAACCCAAAAAAATAAAATGTACAATGTTAATAATTATCCTCAAAATAATTACTTAACACTTTCTTGATGTAAACATTTAATTGTTTGATGCCCGTTTACATTGAATGATAATTTTTAGCTTACGCGATTTAACTTAACGATTACGATTTAAAAGCAAACGCGTACAATACTAAAAATAAATAGTGAATTTATTGACGTCGTAAATGACCCTAAAACACAGTGTTTTATAGTCTTCCCCCGTTAACTGAGCCTTGTCCTCAAGGCTTAAGACGCGGCACTTGACAACGGTGCAGTCTTTGTGAAGAGATGTGGATATTTCTTTCGAAATTGATCATCGTGTTCCCATGTAAACTCAGGGCCTCGCCTAGAGTTCCATCAAACCATGACAATTGGGATACGGCTTTGTTTCAATCATTTAATCTTATGATTACTACTGGTTCCTCGACAAAATAAAGCTTGTCATCAATATGAAGTTCATCCAACGGAACGGCTAATGGTTTGTTGGCATGGCACTTTTTCAAGTTGGATACATGAAACGTATTGTGAACCTTGCCCAACTCTTGAGGAAGCTCAAGCGTGTAAGCAACGGCTCCAACCTTTTCCAACACCTTGAATGGTCCAACATACCTAGGGTTTAACTTCCCCTATTTTCCAAAACGTACAACCCCTTTCCAAGGCGAAACCTTAAGCATAACATTATCCCCAACTTGAAATTCTATTAGATTACGATTTAAATCGGCGTAACTCTTTTACCTATCACATGTGGCTTGTATTCTTTGCTTGATATGGACAATCTTCTCGGTCGTCTCTTGAACTATTTCTGGACCGGTGAGTTAAACTTCTCCAACCTCGGCCCAACACACGGGTAAACGACACTCTCGACCGTAAAGTGCTTCAAATGGTGCAGCCTTGATGCTAGCGTGATAGCTATTGTTATATGAAAACTCGACCAATGGCAAATGGTTAACCCAACCCTTTCCAAAGTCGATCACACAAGCACTCAGCATATCCTCGAGAGTTTGAATAGTCCTCTCGCTTTGTCCGTCAGTTTGTGGATGGTACACAATACTTATATCCAGACTAGTACTCAAAGCCTTCTGAAGTGACCTCTAAAATTTTGATGTGAACCTAGGGTCGCGATCACAAATAATCGTGATAGGCATTCTATGCCTCGTGACAGTTTCTCTATGGGATTAGTTTCCCTCATTGGTACTAAGATGGCAAACTTAGTAAGTCGGTCAACAATCATCCAAATGGTGTCACAACCTTGTGACGACTTAGGAAGCTTCATAACAAAATCCATGGTGATATTGTCCCACTTCCGTTGAGGTATCTTGAGTTGCACCAACAAACTCGATGACTTTTGGTGTTCATCCTTGACCTTAGCACATGTCAAAACATTTGCTAACATAGGTGGCGATGTTGGCCTTTATATTGGGCCACTAATATAGACTTTTCATGTCCCGATACATTTTGTCAGAACCCGAATGGATAGAATATTTGGATTTGTGGGACTCATTCATGATCACAGTCCTCAAATTAACATAACATGGCGACCAACTCCTGCCATTTAGGCATAGAGTTCCATCCGCACGGGGTTCCAACTTTCCCGTTCTAAGTTTCTCTGGATCCTTAGAATTTTCAATCAACATACCCCTAACATCTTCGTTCTTGATGTTCTTTGGTTCCGTGCTTCGGTCTGAGCATTCAGGATTTGTTTAGGAAGATCCAAGCCAATAGTCATAACAAAGGTTCGAACTCTTAATAGTTTAATTCGCTCCTTCCTACTCAAAGTACTAGCAACAACATTTGCTTTCCCTCGGGTGATAATGAATCTCATATCCTTAATCACTAAGCAACTCTAACCAATGATGTTGCTTCATGTTCAACCTTTTTTTGATTAAGAATGTGTTGCAAACTCTTGTAATTAGCGAACACCGTATACCTGGTTCCGTACAAGTAGTGCCTCTAAATCTTTAGAGCAAACAATATCGATCCAAGTTCCAAATCATGAGTCGTATAGTTTTTCTCATGAATTTCTAACTGGCGTGATGCATAAGAAATTACTTTCTCTCTTTGCATTAATACATCACCCAATCCCTTATGCTAAGCATCGCAATATACTACAAAATCTTTGTTTCCTTCAGGTAAAGCCAGAATTGGCGCACTGCACAACTTTTGCTTTAATAACTGAAAGGTAGCTTCCTGCTTGTCTCCCCAATTGAGCTTAACACCTTTCTGAGTAAGCTTGGTCATCGACTTGGCAATCCCCAAAAATCCTTCAATGAATTTCCGGTAATAACCGGCAAGACCTAACAATTGACGAATCTTGGTCGGTGTCTTAGGAGATGTCCGATCTTTTATGGATTTGATCTTGGTGGGATCCACGTGAATGCCTTTACTATCAATCACTTGACCAAGGAACTGTATTTTTAGGAATCCAAGATTCACACTTAGAAAATTTGGCATATAATTCCTCCTTCTTAAGCAATTCCAGAATTGCCTTAAGATGTTCTTCGTATTCCTTCTTGTTCTTTGAATAAATTAATATATCATTAATAATGACGATCACAAACTTATCCAAGTATGATTTGCACACCCTATTCATGAGATCCATAAATATCGCTGGTGCGTTCGTCAAACCAAATGGCATAACTTGGAACTCGTAATGACCATACCGAGTTCTGAATGCCATTTTTGGAGTATCCTCTTCCCATACTTGAAGCTGGTGATAACTTGATCGCAGGTCTATCTTAGAATAAACACCGGATCCTCGTAGTTGATCAAACAAATCGTCGATCCTTGGGAGTGGGTAATGATTCTTCACCGTCATCTTGTTCAGTTCCCGATAGTCGATGCACATTCAAAATAACCCATCCTTCTTCTTGACAAACAAGACTGGAACTCCCCAAGGTTAGGAAATGAGTTTTATAAAGCCTTTTGTCGGGTGGTTCCTGCAGTTACTCCAACAACTTTTTCATTTTAGACGGCGCTAATCGATAAGGCGCCCGTGCTACAGATGCAGTACCAGGTACCAGATTGATCTTAAATTTCCACTTGTCGAGTCGTAGGAAGACACTGCAAGTCCTCTGGAAATACTTCAAGAAAATCTCGAATTGTCGGTACATCCTCAAGTCGTTTGTCCTTCGACTTGTCTTCAGTCTCCCTTGTAGTAACATGTTCCAAAATGACCTGACATCCTTTTAGCATGTACTTCTGTGTTTTAGTGCATGAGATGGTGTTCAATCGAGACTCGTTTGTGTGGTTGCTTCTTTACTGTGAGTAATCAACGTTTCGTTTCCGAATGGAACACGAATGATCTTTTTGTCATAAACAATGATGGCCTGGTATCTCGCCAACCAATCCATACTAATTATGACGTCAAAACTACCAAATTCTACGGCATTAAGTCGATGTTGAATGGGTGATTTAGTAAATTCTCTAATGGCAAGCAAATTCAATAGCGAATTATCCTAGGGCGACTAGTGACGTGTCTTGGCTTCTTGGCTTAGGATTTGGTATAAGATGATGCCAACTTTATAGTAAGATGGGTCGTAGCGAAATATGGGTTTGGGAGCGTTACTTCATAGATCAATAGCACAAGATATATAAGAACGACCTTAAAAAGTGTCGTTAATAACCGATACATTAGAATTAGTAAAGTGTTTGTTACAAAAGCCCGAAGCTTTACTTGTTCATTGTTAAATTATACAAAGATGGAGAAGAAATTTGATGAAAAATGACTGAAAGACGTACAAGTAGCCAGAGAATTCCTAGAAGTTTTTCCTGAAGATCTACCTAGCCTACCTTCAGTTCGTCAAGTAGAAATTCAAATCGATTTAATTCCAGGAGCGGCACCAGTAACCCGAGCACCCTATAGATTAGCTCCTTAAAAAATGCAGGAACTATCTAACCAACTTCAAGAATTGGCAGACCAAAGTTTTATCTGACCAAGTACTTCACCTTGGGGAGCTCCTGTCTTATTTGTCAAAAAGAAAGACGGATCTTTCAGAATGTGTATCGATTACCGGGAGTTAAATAAACTTACTGTAAAAAAAATCATTCCCCATTACCCAGGATCGATGACTTATTCAACCAACTTCAAGGATCGAGTGTTTACTTGAAAATCGACTTAAGATCAGGTTATCATCAACTAAGAGTAAGGAATGAAGATATTCCCAAGACTGCTTTTAGAACAAGGTACGAACACTATAAATTTCAAGTGACGCCTTTTGGTTTAACTAACACACTTGCTGTATTCATGGATCTCATGAATCGTGTGTGCAAACCATACTTGGATAAATCTGTGTGCTCGCGGCGCGACGCACTCTCTCGTATATTCTCTTCCTATCTCGTAAGATCATCTTTGAGAATATTTAGAATTACTCCACGAAGAGAAATTTGTTATGCCAAATTCTCCAAAGTGTGATTCTGGATCAATATGTGCAAATTTAAATGTCTCATTATCTTCTTATGATTTTGGAAAATCATACCACCAAGGAAACATCTTCTACTTAACATCGTTTTGATATCATGTTTTATGCTTAAGTAGGATGAATTATAATCATCTTATTGAAATGAATTAGGAAGCTTCTTTATTTGAATAAGGAAATTAATAAACCCATCGAACGTATATAAATTTATAAATTCTCAGTTTACAAGGATTGGAAGCCTTGTTGTAAAAGACAAATTATAAATAAGTTGAGCTTAAAGTATTAGGGCATTCGTAACAACAATTTTCTTTCAACTATTTTGGACAAAATAATTACTTTTTTGATCATTCAATCTTTATCATTATTACCCATCATACAGAATATGTCTCTAGACTTCTTTCGATTTGTAAATTGTTCACTCGATTATTTACAAACATCACTCCATCATTTAACTAAATCTCGGGACGAGATTTCTTTAAGGTTGGGGGACTATAACAACCTTAAATTTTCATCATTGTAAATATCCATCTATTAAATTAGATGCACTGTAATATCTATCTATTAAATTAGATGCACTTTATATACCACCTTTTTATAGGGAAATTTTTCACTTTATTCCATTATGTAACGTAGTTTACATAACTAAAGTAAACGAACTCACGCAACCTCTACCAATGCCATCTATATCTATGTTTATATCATGTAAACATCTTAATATGTCAAGTCTATGTTTAAATATCATTTTTACCATGTACGTTATCCATTTTAAACGTACCATTCTTACAACGTTATTCCAAAACAAGCATTAAACGTTTTAAAAGTTTATATCAAAACCCTAATTATATGTAAGGTATACATATAAAAGGAATGTGCAAGTATTCAAAGCATGTGTACAAGTGTACAATGCACAAAATTTGAAATATATATTTCCTCTAAATCATGTACAAGTCTAATACTATGTATAAAAGCAAACAATGATGAATTCAAATAAGCTCATTTTCCACCGTTTTCATTCTAGATTTCTTACTACCACTTTAACACAATGGGTTCAAAGCACTTAATACAGATTTTAAACCCCTAAACTCTAATCCCTCCCCCTTCCTTCCACAGCGGACCCTCTTCTACTACCCGCTCTTATCTAAACTTAAACCTAAACGAAACCCTTAATCTCCTTATTCTCACTTTAAACTAAACTAAACCTTTAATATTTTTTTTTTTTAACTTAAACTAAGCCATAAACATAATATAAACACTAAACCATAATCTAAAAACATAATCCTAAACCTTAAACTATCTTAAAACCTAACCCTAACTCGAATTCAAAACCGTAAATCCTAACCCGAAAAAATGAACCCGACACCCCTTTTTATCCATTTTGACCCATTTTTAAGTCAAGCTAGCACCCTAACTCCTCAAGAACCTCCATGACATCACCACCATGTCACCAAGCAGCCTACCAAGAACCTCCATCACCACCTTGGCCACCAAGTCTTGCTTTGTTACCTCCTTGACACGCATATCTATTCGCACCCTTATAACTCCCGCACCTTGCATTCCTAGTTTCCTAGCCCACCTTACTCATCACTAGCCCTCCCTTATTCACTAATCTATAGCCCTTGGCCACCACACCAAGAAAACTTAGGCACCAAGGGTGTTTTAACCCTATAAATAGCCAAAACATGCAAACCATTCAAACACACCTCAAAAACTTATCACCACTTAAATGGAGTCTTAAACCAGACCAAGGAGGATTAAGTGAAGTCCCTAAGCTCAGAATAGAAGCCAAGAATCAAGAAAAAGAAGCCCTTGAAGTCGTTACTAGGCGTACGAAACTAAAAATCCCATTTTGACCCATTTCTAGCTCAAGTAAGCTTAAATCTTGTTCAATAAACTTATAATATGTATTAGAACTATCATAAGGTCTATTAGATCTTATATGAACTCTTGTTAAAGCCTTGAATCCTCAAACCCATATGTTTTGGTTAAAACCCTAAAAACGACTCGTTTTGATTTTCTAGCTAACAAATCCTTTTTCTAAACTTTTGTTATGTTAGAACATCTTATTTTTGCTTATTCTAATAAGCTATAACCTGAAAATATCATTTGGAATCCTAAAATAAGCTTGCATGGCTTTTTGGACTTGTTTTGCAAATATATTCCATGCTAGGGGTATATAGCGTAACTTTCTGAAATTTATAACTAAAGGGGCTGAAAATGTCATTTTCCTAAAGTTATAACTATAAGGACCTATCTTGCCAAGTTTCAAATTCAAAGGTTTTAATTATATATACTTTATTATAAAGGACTAAAACTTGTAAAAAGTTTATAAAATCTAAGGGATAATATTGCCATTTTTGCAAACTTAAAAATATAAAATATAATATTTTTATATAAATTATAAAAATATATATTAATATTATAAAACTTGATTTTATTAAAACCCGACACATTTATCGTTATTAATCAACAATCGACGCATTATAAAACAATTACGTTATATATTTAACGTAACTTATCATCGACTAGCTTTGGAAGAAACTTAAAATCTTATTGTATCACATTACTAGGGAATTTCATGTGAGGGGTTTCATTTGAGTATACGTTTTGACGAGTTTGCTGGATTTACGATTTAAAGTGTCATAAATCTCAAACGTTTTACCCGCATGACCTCTGAATTATGATTTTAGCTCCGTAACTGTGATACAATATTTTCATATTAATAATCAAGGTAAGATGTATGTTACAAAAACTTTATTAAAGTTATGAAAACATAAACATTCATACTAAGGACTTGACATATTACCCCAGGTTGCGTGACAATGCCGTTACTTTCATTTCATATACTTTTGCCATCGATCAGATTTCCCCTGTTAAGGTGAGTTCATAGCCCCCCTGGCATTTTAATCTTTGAGTTACTTTATAAAACCCGCGAGGGGTGATCATGCTTAATTATGAAGACCAAGTTTTTTCCAACTGTATGCCAGATATGTTATTGCCTAAGTACCTTCCACTGCCAATATTTCTTAATCATGAACCATTAGTCACTTGCAAGTGAACGCGAATATTGTGGATAGATCTATCGGGGTGTGACGACTCCGTTGGTTGTTGTACCTAAAGCAAACGCGTACAATACTAAAAATAAATAGTGAATTTATTGACGTCGTAAATGACCCTAAAACACGGGGTGTTATAACTGATCCATCTGAGTCATGGACGGGAGCTTTGTCAGTCTAAGTACCTGATGTCGAGGCTTGCTACAAATTGGCCATCAAAATACAGTTTGCATTGACTTCCTCAATCTCATCAAGATCCGCTATAGCAGCCATCAAATCAAACTCTTAAGCTTGGAGTTAGATTCCTGTTTCTTCCTTTTGGGCAATCAACAGCTGAGTCTGAAGATAAGCAGCAGCCCTTCTCCTTGGTCTGACTGTGTAGTTCCTAGCAAGATGACCCAATCCTCTACAGTTGTAACACCTTATCTGATTACCATTATTCCCAATCGCATTACCCTCAGCCCGTGCTGCTACAACATTACCATTCCCATTTGGATTCTGATTAGCAATCTCCAGAACAACAATTAGCCCATTTCGATTTCCAACATTTAGAACACCCAAATTCTGAACTGCATTTGGAACAACCTGATTCTCGACATTCTGTACAACATTATACCCATTCTGATTCCCAACATTCTGTCTAGCATACTGTCTAAACTAATTCCCACCATTGCCTCCAACCATCTGCATCTGTCTGTCTTGACTCATATTCATACCCGGTTGAGCAATCTGCCTATTACGAGGGTTTGATGAAATTCTTTGGTTGTTGTTGGTTGGTGTTGAGTAGTTTAATTTGAATGCCTTAGCCATTAGAACAAGTGTCATATTCATTAAGATTATGGGATCTGTAATGTATTCAGGATTTGGCATTGGCTGTTGCATGTAGTTCTAGTCGAATGATAGTTGTGGAGTTGTTGTTGTTGGGTTGTGGTTGTTGCATGTAAGTACTTGGTGATGGTTGATCTTGGTGAAACACTGGATAATTGAAAGGATCATGTTTCTTTGCAAGTCGTTCAGCTCTTAGATCATCTATCTCCTTTTGATTGTACTTCAAGAAGTCATACAACTGAGTGTAATCTGCTATATGCAAATCCTTTGTTTGATGAACAATGGTAACATGTTGACTCCATTCAGGTTGTAAGTTGTTTAGGAACTTGAGATTACTGGAAATCTTTTCTGGAAAGTGTTTGTTTCTCTTGAAATCATTCATTAACTTTGAGAAACGATGATAGTAAGACTCAATAAATTCCCCATCAGTGGAAGTAAACATTTCCCATTCATTAAACAACTTATCCTTCTTCTCTTGAATTCCGATATCAGAACCTTTCATCATTTGTTGAACACGTAACCAGATTTCCTGAGTAGTTTCACAACTATCAACATCAACATAGATGTCTTTAGGAAGACCGAGAAGAATAGTCTGAATGGCTTGATCATCGACTTCTACCTATTTAAGCTCCTTCTCAGTTAGTTCATCATCTGTCTGTTCATGAAAGGTTTCATTGACAAGAACCGCACGGTTTGCATCATCTGGTTCAGGAATCATTCGTCTGACATAAGGACCATTTATAATGGAATTGTAGATTAACTTTCCATTTGGTCTGCTCTTAGCATACCGAAGAAGACGTGATGACCACGGAACTAGCTGCATAAATGTCTTGTTGAGTCGACATTGCAAAAGTGATGTGAAATGATATGCAAGGATCTTTAGTGGGTAAAGTGTTTGTTGTTGTGGATTGAAAACAATTAATGTTCACGGGATTTTACAAATCTATGATTTAAACCGAGAAAAGAAATAGAATCTTTTACGGGATTTTACAAAATCAAGAAGAAACCATGAAACAATGATTAATTGTGGTTGAAATTGTTGTAGAAATTGAAGTACGTAAGCTTTTGTAACGCTTGTTGAGCAAAAAGGACTAACGGTGAGCAAACGATGAACTTTAGGTGGCAAACGATTGAAATATAACTATTAAGGACTAACGTTGCAAACCCTTTTTCAACTTTGAGGGTTATTAATCAACAAAGGACTAATGATGAATTGATCTAGAAGTCCAGGGGCTGCATGTGACATTTTTGAAAACTTGACAATTAATAAAAATTTTCCCTCCTGAAAGTTATCACTTTCGTTTCAAAATTTAGGGTATATACTCGAATTGTTATTTTGATCTTTTAAACTCGTACGGTGTTCGTCGATGAAAAGTAAATATACCACGATGATCGAATAAAGATCACGAACACAATGATATAAGTTAAAAATCCCGTAGATAACCATCACATGAAACCGAAAAACCTAAAAATACTTAAAACTACGAATTCGGTTACTTCACAAAATTGCTAATTCGGTTATGCTTGAAAACTTGCAAATTCGGTGACTTCAACAATTGCGAGTTCAGTTACCACAGAGTGTTGTGTATTAGGTTGAAGAAGGATTGCTAATCCGGTGTCCTTCACAAAAAAACCGATAACGTACTATCGTCCTTGTATTGTATTTATGCTAAACCAACAAAACCATCCTTGTCCTTGCTCCTTAAATGGTGGATCTTGGTCTCTTGCTTTTCTTCAACCATGTGGACCACAAGAGGATAAGCTCAACCAAAATAAGCTTTACAAATAAGCTCTTAAAATAAGCAAGGAAAACACATCACCAAAAAGTTACAAACGATTGAAAGAAAAACCGTGACTTAAAGGTTACAAAAAGCTTTAAAAAACTATGAAAAAGATGAATAAGCCACGTGTGGTAAGCTTTAGATAAGCTATAAATAAGCACGACATAAATTATGAGAATCAATGGAAAGTAAGCCACAAATAATAAGAACATTTGTTTTGAAAGAAATAATAAGAAATCCACAAATAAAGCCTAAAAACCAAAAAATCCAAATGAAATGTTCAAACAGTAATTGCAATCCAATCAGTTTAGTTGTTGTGTGTTTTTTCCTCACACGAAATAACCCCAATATGTTGATGCTAGAAAACATTTAATAAACGTGACCTTTTTGAGCAAATAAGCTAATTGTTGGGAATTAAAGGGCTTCTACAAGTTCATATTGCTCAAAGGACTTAGTACTGCTACTTGAAGATTATACTGCTAGTGAAGATTAAAGAATATAAACCAAGTCATTAGTACTGCTAGTTATAGTTAGTACTGTCAGTACAATGTTAGTACTGTTAGTGTAAATTAGTACTGTTAGTTAGTTTATTAGTGCTACTTATGTGATATGCATGAGCTAAATTAGGAATAGATATGCATGATCACTTGACGCGTTTTGTAAGCCCATTAGGGTTTTTCTTGGTGTATAAAAGGAACCCTTACAGCATAGTTAGAGATATGCATTGTTAGATATACGCATATAGAATAACATAATAGTTGTTAGACAAAACATATAGTTGTTTTGTGATTTCCTTAATATAGTGAAAGTTCCTTTTGTTTTGATATTGCTCTTATTATTCTTCTGAGTATATAAAGATTAATTCCGCATAATCTTTATATATATACCACAAGGTTTCTATCATAGTTGTTTTAGATTTATCTAAGATAACTAAAGCTTTAACAAGCTAATCAAAGATCAACATAAGGGATATACAAGTGGTATCAGAGCAGGTGTTCTGAAACCTTGATTAAGAAGAAACAAATTAGATCTAACTCTTTGTACAATCTCTAGATCAAGACCTTTGGATCTAGAAAGTACCCAAAACAATGCTCTTGCAAAACTGCCACTTCTGAAGCAAGGTGATTATGACACATGGAGACTTAGAATAGAGTCATACATTCAACTTCAAGACTATGCTCTCTGGGAGATCATAGAGGATGGCAACTCCTTCAAGCCAGTAGCACGAACCACTACAAATGATGATGATACATCTACTTTAACAAAACCTGGTGTTGTTACTACTGATGAGAAGATCCAAATGAAGAATGATCTTAAATCCCGAAGTATTTTGATGATGACACTTCCAAGTGAGCATCTACTCACTTTTAATCAATACAAGGATGCCAAGACCTTGTTTGAAGCCATAGAAGCAAGATTTGGTGGTAATGAAGCCACCAAGAAGACTCAAAAGACACTCCTGTAGCAGATGTATAAAAACTTCAATGCTTCTAGCTCAGAGTCACTTGACTCTATCTTTACCCGGCTTCAGAAAATTATAAGCCAGTTAGCCATCTTAGGTGAAAACATCTCTCAAGAAGATCTAAACCTTAAATTCTTGAGAAGCCTTCCTTCTAAATGAAGCATGCATGTTGTGGTCTGGAGGAACAAACCAGATCTGGGCTCAATAAGTTTTGATAATCTCTACAACAATTTTAAGATTGTTGAACAAGAGGTCAAAAGAAGCGTAAACTCAAGCTCAAATTCAAGTTCACATAATGTGGCCTTTGTTTCAACTCCTAGTAGTATAAATGATGTTTTTGTTAATATTGCTAGCTCTTCACTTAGTACTGCTAGTACTATAGATAATACTGCTAGACTCAGTGATGCCACAATCTATGCTTTTCTGGCCAATCAACTAAATGGGTCTCATGTTGTTCATGATGACCTAGAGCAAATCCATGAAGATGATCTTGAAGAAATGGATTTGAAGTGGCAATTGGCATTACTAAGTATGAAAGCAAGAAAGTTCTATCAGAGAACTAAAAAGAAGATTATCATTAACGGAAGTGAAAATGCTGGTTATGACAAGACAAAGGTAGAATGCTTCAATTGTCATAAGATAGGACATTTTGCGAGAGAGTGCAAAAATCCTAAGAGTCAAGAAAATAGGAGCAGAAATCAAGACAGTTCAAGGAGAACTGTGAATGTGGAAGAATCTTCTTCCAAAGCTATGTTAGCTATAGATGGAGTTGGATTTTATTGGAGCTTTATGATAGAAGAGAAAACCCCTACCAACTTTGCTCTTATGGCATTCTCAAATTCAGAGGTACAGAATAACAAAACTTGCTCTAAAACTTGTCTTAAAAGCTTTGAAGATCTTAAGTCTCAGTATGATATTTTAAGAATAGAGCTTAATAAATCTGAATTTGATCTAGCCAACTATAAAAGAGGTTTAGCTTCTGTGGAAAAACAACTAGTTTTCT
>BQNB010071436.1:0-21087 GCA_026074375.1 Tanacetum coccineum
GATGTAACAACTTCATTTAATCAAAAGGCAAGTTAGGTAATTCTCTCTCTAAACACACATACTAATTACACCTTGATCTTCATACACTAATCATCAATCAAGATCTATTGGTTAATATTAATTCGTTTGACCGTTTTGACCGAGTAAAAAGGGGTTATGAATTTGGGTTGTGTTTATAAATTAAAGGGCTTTTGGGCTTGGTAAAATATTTTGGGCTCGGTTAAAAGTTTTATAGCATGGGTTAATATTGCACTTAACGACTGTTAGTCACTTAGTAATAAAGGACTAACAGTGTTATTGGTTTTGGACTTTTGGTGAAAAGGGTTTAACAATAAGGGTCCTTTTGGTATTTTCAAAGGTTTGTCTTCACATGAGTTGACCAAGTTTGACTTTGGTCGACTTTGGCTTGATAACTACCCGGCTCTTGTGTACTCTTTCCGTCTCGTGTTCGTTTTGTCCAGTTTTTGGCTCTTTTCTTGTGATTCTTGCAATATCCGTACCTACACATTCACAAAAGACAAAATACACAAATACAAGCATAATTTTGCATTATTTCATCTTTTTAAGGTCATTTTTGGTATAAAACGGATATGTGATTTCTCACATATCAAAATTCCCCAAACTAAGTGATTGTCGTGTCCTCACGCAATATTATATGCTCTAAAACCAAATACTCCAAAACCTCCCCAAACTAATCCTTTGAAAAGTAGCAAAGTCTTTTGTGGGGAGAGTTAAGAAATCACAAGTTTTAAAACACCCCGTTTTCCCATTTTTCAAAGTTTTCCATTTTTTATGATTTTCTTAATTTCCAACTTACAACTTATTCATGTGCGACATAATGTATTGCTTTCATTATTTATTGATAACTTTTAGGATCACGGAACAAAAAGCACAAAAAATGTCCAAATGGATAAATTTATCGTCCCTGACTTTCACTTCTCCAAGCCAAGCTTAAAAACAAGATCATTGTAAAATACAAGTTATAATGCTAACACTACTCATAAAAGCTAATTGTGTATTACTTCTCCTTCCTTATTCCTAATTTGGTATCTCAAGATTTTACTTAAGTCATATCTTTGAAGGCTCTTTAAGACTTTATTTCGATACTTATTAATTACAAAAATAAAGCGTAACGGTTAAAAACGCAATAATTAGTTCCTAGCCCTTTTCAAAAGATCAAATGTCATCAAAATTAAGTCCACATCGAGGCGACCAAAATTTGGCTTTTATTAGGTTACTTAAGCAAGGCACCATTCATGTCATATACCCTTAGGCTCTTTAAGACATAAATGGACCAATCTTATTTGCACCATATACCCTAAGGCTCTTTAAGGTACAAACAAGACAAAAATTAAGCAACAATATCCATTCCATATACCCTAAGGCTCTTTAAGGAATGAATAAGGCTATAATTTCACTTATTAAATTCTACTTACCCCATATACCCTAAGGCTCTTTAAGGGATAAGCAAAATATTTATTAATGTGATACATATAGTATGCCAAATTAAGTATTCCTGATGTATACTCATCTTGATCACAAAGGAACTAAAGAAAACTTCTATGAACTAATTATTAACCAAAAAAACCGCACAACTCTATTTATTAAACAATTATTTATAAAGGTGAAACAAGCTAATGGGAGAAAAAGCCACAATTAACACTTATGAGCCTTAAAGAAATCCAACTATTCTACGTTTAGCATCAAAACTTATAATCTACTCTATCATCTCTTGTTCTTCACAATTTAAAATTTCTAATAAAGAAACTCGTGAATACTTAGCCTAATAAATCGATCTTTGCATATTTAAAATCAAATATGGGAACTTGCAAAGTCTTGACCTTTTCAAGCTAGACTTGCTTTTTATAGCTCCTTGTATAAAAGATTAGCAAATTTCAATTCATTTACGTTAAGGAGAAAGCTAAGATATAAAACCGGTCAGGTCAAAATTTACTTATGTTCTCACCAACGGAAAGCCTACATTCGTGTCAAAACACTTATTATTTTTATCAACTAATTTATATTTTTCATCATTTTCTACACATTTTTTTTAATATATAAAATTTTAAAATTTTTTTGCGGGAAAACGTGGTACGTGAGAACAACGGGCAAAAGTAGGTAAGATTATATCGAAGATATACTACCACATACTAAAAATAAACATTGTCCGCAATGTTTCTTAGTCTAAGGCTTAAAACCCCATACTAAAACACAAAAAGTCGAATGCATAATCCGAGCATGGAGAGAGTATCACAAAAATCTTAAGTCATTTATCAAGTATCCTAAAAGATAGATGTTAGTCGATAATAATCTAGGATATCGGATTTCCCCAAACTAATGGTAAGAAAAGGCTAGGAAGCTCGAGTGGACCGGGACAAAACACCGAACACGAGAGTCTTCAAAAATTTTGGGTCAATCCTACAAACAATCACAAGCACAAACAACAAGAATCGGAAGAGTACGAGCCTCCTCACATCACATTAGAAATAAGAAAGAAGAAAGATGGATAAGCATGGGGTGCCTCCCACGAAGCGCTTTGTTTTTGGTAACCGAGTTACATAGCTTGACTCGATCCCCGCATTTAGTTGTCCATGTAGATGGTTTAGAGATCCAGGACTACCTTTGATGGTATGTCCCCTCCAAAGTAATGCTTCATACGATGACCATTCACCTTAAAGTTTGGACCATCGGCTTGAGATAACTTGACGGTTCTATATGGAAAAACTTTGGCGATAGTGAAAGGTCCTGACCAACGGGTTTTAAGCTTCCCCGATAATATCTTTAGACGAGAGTTGAAGAGTAAAACTCGATCACCAACATTGAAAATGCGGTTTTTGATTTTAGAGTCGTGAAGCTTCTTTGTCCTCTCTTTATATATCAAATAATTCTCGTATGCTTGATCACGAAACTCATTAAGTTCATTAAGTTGAAGCTTCTGGTGATCACCCGCTGTTTTAAGATCAAAATTAGCATGTTTCAAGGCCCAATATGCTTTATGCTCTAATTCGATAGGTAGATGACAAGACTTTTCGTACAGGCTCATTAATATTAGAAACATTGGAGTCCTTGCGCTCGACATCCTCTTATAACTTCATTAAAATAGAGGATTAATGTCACTAGAGTTGTAATTGTCATCAAATTCAAAAAGAGGGTTTGAATAAACTTGAAAATTTTCTTCTTGAACATCCTCCTTAAGAAATGATTCGTCATCTCCCGGTGGAGGTAAGCAAGCTAGAGCAGTTCATTGATGAAACCTGTATTAAGCATCTCGAATTAAGATCAATCATAATTGTAAGGTGAAAAATCTGTTGACGGTTCACATTAAGCAACAATTCAATTTCTTTACGTTCGGCTTCAAAATCAACATCCTCATTTCCCGGTGGAAATGGGTCAAGAAGAGCAAGTTCATCGGCGAACTCCTCAATAAGAGAATCATTAGTCTCAAAAGATACGAGACTAGGACGAGAATCAGAAAGCAGAGTGGTACTGCCACTCGAGAAATGATTTGATTTCTTTAATCTTAATACTTCTCCAAAACTATCCTTGCATGAGACATCAATGAAATTAATCATTTTAATTGACTCGTTTGCATGCTTTTGAGGATGCTTATCGACATGAAAGATTAATCGTTCATCCCCGTTCCTTAAGATAAGCTCTCCTTCGTACACATTAATTAAAGCACGACCGATCCTCAAAAAGGATCTCCCAAGAATGAGAGGAACGGCTTCAAAATCAACAACAACAAAGTCGGTAGGAAAGTGAAAACTCCCAACTTTGACAAAGACGTCTTCGGTGAGTCCTTTAGGACGAGTAATGGATCGATCTGCTAATTCTAAAGTCATCCGCGTGGGGGTAAGTTCGGGTAGGGAAAGCTTTTTCCAAATGAAAAGAGGCATAAGATTTATGCTCGCACCAAGATCGGCCAAGGCATAACATACATCCATTCCTGAGAAATCACATGGTATAAGAAATTTGCCAGGATCTCTAAGCTTTTCGGGAAGCTTTTTAAGGAGCATCGCCGAGCAATTCTCGTTCAATGGTATCTTAGCTAATTCAAACAAATTTTCCTTATTCATGAGCAAATTCTTAATTGTAGGAGCAAATCTGGGCATCAAAAGTAAAGCGTCCGTGAAGCTAATGTCAAAGCGCAAATCTTGAAAGATTTGAAAGATCTTCTCTATTTGATTCGAACCTTTTTCACGGAACTTTTGATCATTACGTCTTGAAGGATATGGAATATTAGGCTTAGGTAAAGTCTTCGGAACATCAGGTTCCAGAATCGGAATGGGGTTAACTGGAGGTGGGATGTGGGCGGTACTTCCTTGGAAATTAGTTTGCTCCTTATCCGTTGTTTCCATCAGTTTTTCTTGTTCCACTACCTTTTATAGAAGGATTAGTAGGAATCGAAGGTCCCTCATAAGCAACACCACTTCGAGTAGTGATTGCTTTCATCTCACCCTTCGGGTTAGGAAAGTATTACTCGGAAGAGTATTCGAAGTCGAGGCTTGGTTTTGGAAAAATCCACTTAACATATTTTGCAAATTATTTTGAAAAGCATTTTGTTGATTCATCAAAACGGTTTGTTGAGTCTTCATCGTGTTTTGAATTTCATTCTTAAATTCTCCTTTCAACGAGTTGATTTGATTTTGCATGTTTCTCATCATTTGGTCATTAGTTTTCATATAACTCGAAAACTCATTTGGAACTCCTTGTTGAACTTGATTATTAGGAACTTGAAAAGGTTGGTTTTGAAATCCTTGATTTTGAAAATTTGGAGCATGATTATTTGAAACTTGAAAACCTTGATTACCATGAAAATTATTTCCCCGATTAAAATTATTCCCTTGACCTTGATTTTGATTATACCTATTTTGACCATTGTTTTGCACCGGAGCAAAACCGGGTGGTGCCATGTGGTTGCTAACACGGTTTGGAGGAGCTACTTGATTGTAAGTACCCGTTGCCGCACAAACACTAGATTGATTGTTATCGGTATTAGGACAATTATAGTAAGCATGAGCACCACCACAAGTAACACAAGATTCCTCAACCGCTTTTACCGTAGCGGGAGTGACAACTTTCTTAGAAACAATCTCAACTAAAGTCGAAATTTGATCCGCAAGCTTATCAATTCTCTTATCCGTTTTACTAAAACTTTCCCTAGAAGTCGTATTCATCCTAGAAACATTCGATTTGTTACATGAATAACAAACTTTTGACTTATTCTCAATTATGTTCAAAGCCTCTCTAGTAGTATTACTCAAAAGATTTCCACCCGCCGCGGCATTTAAGGAGTCTTGATCGTTATCATTTAAACTATTATAGAAAATATCTACTTGAGTTAACTCCGTAAATCCGTGGTGGGGACAAGCTCTAAGTATTTCCTTAAATCGTTCGCATGCTTCACTAAAGGTCTCTTTGAATTTTTGGGTAAAACGAGAGATTTCATTCTTTAAGTGAGTGGTCTTCAAGGGAGGGAAAAATTGATTCACGAATTTGGTTACGAGATCTTCCTAAGTTAAGATCGAGTTAGGAGGTTCTTTTTCGTACCAAACTCTAGCAGCCCCCTCGAGTGAATATGGAAACATCATAAGTTTAATCACATCATTCGGCACATCCCTAAACTTTAAAGTTGAGGTAATCCTTTTGAAATTGTTAATATGAGTATGGGGGTTTTCCCTCTCAAAACCATGAAATGGGCTAGCTTGAACTAATTGTAGCAAATTCGTCTTAATCTCAAAATGATCCGAATTAATTTCCGGTATTACGATAGCTTCTTCATACCCTTCCGTGGGTGCTCGGAGTAGCTCTTCCATTGTTCGTTCCGCCATTGGTGCAACTTCAACGATAGTTCGAAGCTCGGGTTCGACTACGTTTGGAGCACGTCTTCTATTTCGACGTATCGGAATGGTTATGGTTGAATTATTTGGATAATTGTAATTTCTAGTGCGCATGCACTAAACAAAACAAACGAGGAGAGAAAATATATACACAAAAATATATTTTTTTCACCGAATAATCAAAAAACTTAGGGTAACTCCCTTAAGTGAAACTCGCAAACGGGAGAAGTAGTGGGAGCGAATCGCCTTAAAAACGTTTGTCCCTTCGGGTCGTAGTTCCGTGGAACAACCCTCCTAATAGCTTATTTCACAAAAAATGTGCGCGTTTTTCATAAGTGACACAAGACGGTTACTTTTTTTATTCTTAAGTTCGAGAACTTATTAATGAATATTCACAAATTCTCTAGTAAGAGAATTAAATTGCTTGTGTATTTTAGTATTTAAGAGAACACAATAAAAAACAAAAAATCCGGAAGAGCAAATATTTTTGTATTTTATTTATTTATTTATTAATCTTCTACATATAGTAAAAAGAAAAAGAAAATTATTTTTTACATTTTTTTTTTGATTTTTACAAAAGACGTAACTTTCGAAGACGAAAGGTTCTCCAAATCACGATCGACAAATTCAAACGAGAGAATCTTTAACACAATTCTCCGGCAGCGGCGCCAAAAATTTGATACGTTCAAATAGTATACGTAATAATACTAAAGTGTAAGGAAATTTACTAGAAATCCTTGAGGACAAAGATTAAAAGTAAAAACTACACAAAAATATCGTACGTTTAACCGGTAAGTGTTCACCGGGTCGTTTATACCCCAAGAATCGTGAAATTGAAACTCCGTTTTTTATTTGGACAATGATTTGAATTGGTTTCAGACTTTTTGAATTGGTTTTCTATTTCTATAATTAAGAACACATAAAACATTCAAAAAAAACAATTAAGCATAAAAACAATAACGGAAATTAAAGAAACGCGACAATTAAAACCTAAATTATATAAAATTAAACCTAAAATGATTTTTTTTACTTTTCCTAATCCTAATTACTAACTTGTAAGAAAAAGCTAAGGAAATCCTAAACCGAGGGTGCTTAAAGTAAAAAAAATGAAGAAAACGAGAACGGGCTCCAAGTCCTGTTCTTTAAAAAATAATTTTCTTAAATTTTAACCATACGAAAGTAAATTTAAATCCTAAGCCTAAAATATGATAAAAGAAAATTTTATAAAAAAGAATTTTATTTTTTTGATTATTTTTCTATTTTTATGACTTTTTAAAGTTTTTAACTAAATAAATGCAAGAAAAATGTAAAACTATGAATTAAAATTCTAAGAAAATTACTAAAAATAGATTAAGCTACAAGGAATGCAGGAAAAATACTAACTAGGAAAATGCTTAAATGAATAAGCCTAGAAAAAGCAACAAAGCACGCGAAGTGCTTATTATAAAAAGAACTCAAAAAGGTGATAAAAGACTATTAAGTGCACCCTTGGACGTAAAAGTCCTAAGGGCGCAGTGGTGTTGAGTGTGTGTTGTGAGATGTTGAAAATGTTGAGGAGGGTAGAGGTTGTGGGTTCGAGTCTTGCTCACCCACAATTTCTCCTCTTTTTTTTTGCAAAAACTTTAAAAAGCAAAGTTATAAAACAGCTTTTAACAAGCAACTTTTGTAAACACAACTCTTTTAAAAACTTACGAATAAGCCGTAAATTAGCTTATTAAACAGACAGAATCACTTAACCTTTTTTAAAGCTTTATTAAAACTCAAAGAAACAGAATAAGCTTGGAATAAGCTCAAACTTAATAAAATAAGCTATACTACCCTACATCTAACTTAATAAACATATTTAACTAGAATTAAGCAAAAATAATAAGCCGTAAGCTGAAAAAGCACTAATAAGCACATAAAGGAAAATAGAGTTCAAAACAGACAAACAAGTACTTTTGAGCTTATTTTTAGATAAGCTAATGGATCCTTATGGACTTTTGGTTTGAAATTCTTAAAAGCTTGACCTCTAAACTATTTAAAACAGCCATTGAAAAGAATTTTGAAATCTGAATAAGCTAAGAAACAGCTAGCTGAAAAAGGCTTTTACACTCAGTATGTACTGAGTGTTATTTTTGGTTTTTAAAGTCAAAATGCTAAAAGTAGGCTTACAACAGATGACCAAATAAGCTCTATAAGTGAAATAAATTCAAACAGATTTAAACTACCCTACAATTTACTTGTGCACAAAATTTTAAGAGATAATTCCTACTTTTAGTGGCTGAATTTTCAAATTGAAAAAGGACTCTTGACTGTTTTTAACTACTGATGCAATTGACATTTAAACTTACCAAAACTTAAAACCATTTGATGCAGACTAAGGACTTTGTTTCTATACTATTTTAAAAACCAAATTAAGAGTTATGAAAGCAATTTGAACAACTATGGAATAAGAAACTTGCCGGGATCTCCTAGCTTTTCGGGAAGCTTCTTAAGGAGCATCGCCGAGCAATTCTCATTCAACGATATCTTAGCTAATTCAAATAACTTTTCCTTATTCATGAGTAACTTCAATATGAGATTTGACTTTAGTTTAAAGAGTCAGAAAGCCTTTGACAGCACTAACTCAAGTTAGTGCTGTCATAAACCAAACACCCCTTTAAACAATTCAAATTCATATTTAGCTTATGAAATTAAGATTTAAAGCTCAAAACTCAAATACCAGATATTATATAACTATTAAAAGTCCTAATGAACAGATTTAAACAACTGAATAAGCAGAAATAATAAGCTAACAGTAACTGCTAATATTTTTGGATTTTTCACTATTTTATAGAAATAACAAGCAGATTAAGTTCTAAGCTAACAATTAGACATAATAAGCATTTAACATCTATAATAAGCAACAATAAGCTAGATTAGACAGCAATAAGCAAGCAATAAGCAGTATTAAGCTAATTTGCAATATTAAAGCTATAAAAAGTAAATTGAGAACTTACAAGAGCCTTTGCATAAACAAGGCTTATAAATTGCTCTTATGAGCTTATCAACAAGCTCCAGCTTATCCTAGGATAAGCTGGTGTGGTCCTGGAAACCCTTCCATTACTGGTTTCCCTTCCAAATACAAGCTGAGGTAATTTGATTGTGATTTTGAGTAATATTAAGCTTTTGTGAGCTTAACTGAGTGACCTATGAGCTTATGAATGAATTTGAAAACTATTTTAGCTTAAACAGAGTATGAAAGAGCTTTTTATCAAATCATAGTGCAAATAAGTGAAAAACAGAATTGACAATTAAACTTAAATGAAAACAACTTTTATTGATAAGATGAAATGAGTACAAACTTTTGAAAAGGAAATTACATTTAACTAAAAACAATAAGCTGAAATTACATGAAATAAGCTATAAACTACAAGCTACTTATTAAAAACTACTCCTAGATATCTCCTGTAAGTGAGTGAGGGCTCCTATTTATAGGGCAAGAGTGAAGGTTCTAGGCCTCTGCACGCTCCCTTTGATCTCAACCATCCAATTCCAACCAATCATTGCCTTTGATCCTTAGCCGTTATGTAACATCCGGCAATTTTCGAAATTTTAAATGACTATTTTACCCTTTGACTTTTTGGGTCTGACTTGACTTTTTGACTTTTGGTCTTTTATTGTCACATAAAAGCGATTACCGCGTGACCGGTAATGTTTCAGAACATATTTAAATAATAAATCATATTTATTATCACATATCTATCAGGTGCAAAGCTATTTTCAACTCATTTGACTTGAAAACGAAAAAGATATAGATTATTTCTAAGCTGACATATCAAAAACGAATCACTAAATTACATTTTCACAACTCGGACTCTAAAGCAATTTGATGTAAAACGATATTTCGGACAACTTTTTAGTTTTACCCGAGACTTGAAAACAAGCAGAAGAAGGATAAAACAGCCTCTCGAAATTTTGGAGACCACATACAACGCGTGCCGGCACAAAAATAATTAAATATATTTTTAATTATCACTATTTATTTAATAAAAATATTAAGTAAAATCATTTAACATTTTATTCAAAAGCGTTTGTTGATAACGCGAATATTTGAGTTAAAATTCATTTTTATTTTCGGACAAGGCATAACAGGGTCACCAAATAAATAACATATATTTTTATAAATGTTATAAAAATATTTATTAAATACTATCAAGTAAATACTCATTTTTATCAGAAAAATGATTTGAAACGCAATGGCGCAAGTTTCGTATTTTGAAACATCCGTTAAGTCGCTCAAACGAGTCCCGAACGACTATTTTACAAAATAATACTCAAAAGTTACACTTTTGGTCCCTGGAAAATAGTTACAAAATGAACCCCAAACAAATTGAGACTTGACACTTTTATTTTATAACTTTTAATATAGTTATATATATATAAAAAGTTATATTCATTTTCATTTTATAAAAATAAACACACACATATTACACATGAACACACTCTCTCTCTCTCATTTCCGGCAGCCACCGGCCACCACCCAGCCGCCGCCGCCGGAAAACTTTTCCGGTGAGTTTACCGGCCAAGTCCAAATATGTTCCTCACCACCCGATCTATTCGATCCACTATACCACGCGCCTCCACCGCCGCTGCCACCCCTCTGCCGCCGCTCCATCACCTCCCCACCGGCGCCACCACAGCCGCCCCTCCCCCTCCATTCGGCTGCTACCCCGCGACAGCCACACCACCATCATCATCATCATGTCATCACCATCTCCGGCCTCCCTCGTCGTCCCCACCATCGTCACAGCCACCACACCACAAGGGTGCGGCTGGTTTGTGTCTCAACAGCCAAAAGGGTGCGTCGGGTTTGTCTCCGCCGATAAGGGTGCGGTTGGTTTTGTAAAATCAGCCCAAGAAGGGTGTGTGGGGCCAGCAAGGATGGGTTTGGTTTAAGTTTAAGAGTCGCGAGTGCGTTTGGTTTTGCACCGCAGCTAGGCTGCGTTTGGTTTTGATCTTAGCACCACGAGGGTGCGTTTGGTGGGGGCAGCCACCACCCTAGGGTGCGTTTGGCTGTTGTAAACAGCTAGGGGTGTTCGTTTGGTTTGTAAAACATTAAGGGTGCGTTTGGTTCGGTCAAAACAGCCTAAGAGTGCGTTTGGCTGTGTAAAGATAACTAAGGGGTGTGTTTGGTTTAACAGCAAAGCCGTAAGGGTGCGTTTGGGACAACAGAAATCGAATAAGGGAGTGTTTGGTTTAATAGTTTACTAATAAGGGTGTGTTTGGGATAATACAAATCGGCTAATAAATATAACATAAAAAGTTTATATATAAAAACCGAACTAAGTGGTGGTTAATGGTTAAATAAATGTGATAGTTATTACTTTGTTTTAGTTTATATATAAATAACCGCCAAGGGTGCGTTGGTTTGGCTATTTTTCTCAGCCATTAGGGTAGGTTGGTTTTATGTTTCATCAGCCAAGGGTTCGTTGGGTTTACTTAGAGACGCGTAAGGGTCGTTTGGTTTATTAAAAACCCATCAGGGTGCGGTTGGTTTATGATAGAAATGACATAGGGTGCGTTTGCTTGCTGTTAACACCGAGAGGGTGCGGTTTAGTTTGTGTTTTTCACCGCCAAGGGTGCGTTGGTTTGGCTGTTCAGCCACCCCTAGGGTGCGTTTGGCTGCCAACCACCCACAAGGGTGCGTTTTGGTTTATAACACCACAATTGGCTATTAGACAGCCAAGGGTGCGTTTGGATCTGGGTTTACCAGATTAGGGTGCGTTTGGTTTTGTAGAAACATGTATAGGGTGCGTTTGGGTTAGCAGTTAAACCGTACGAGGGTGTTTGGGGTTAGCGGAAAAACATAAGGGTGCGTTTGGGTTAAGAGAAGACAACAAAGGGGTCCGTTTGGTTGGTTTAGCAGAAATAGGCGCGTTTGGTTTAGCGAAACAACATAGGGTGAGTTTGGTTTACAAAAATGGACTAATAAATATATTTCAATATTTAATAATAAAACCGGATATAATGGTGGTTTAAATTGGTTAAATAAATGTAATATTTATTATTTGGTTTAGTTTATATATATATATATATATATATATATATATATATATATATATATATATATATATATATATATATATATATATTTAAAACGCGCGAGAAATTGCAAAACGGATTGATTGAAAAAGGATTTAAGTTATATAGCTCTAAGATTGTTTAAATTATAATTATACAATAAACCGATACATAAACGAAAGTTATACTTTTACAACAACGCAACTAGTTTAGTTAAAAGTCGTAACGAAACACTAAATTATAAAATATTATTTTATAATTCTCGACTGGAAGATAAAGTCATAATGATTGTAAAAGCTTTGAAAACATCGTTTATATATTATGAAACTTTAAAACGTACGATTACGTTTATGCAAGAACTTTTTATTTAATTAAGTGGTGATTTCAGAAAACGGGTCAAACTAATTGGTTTAATTATTTACTCACACTTCGTATATAATACTTGCAAAGCATTATATATTTCACATTACTCTTTGGATTGTTTGTCCCTGTTATATAATTCACGGTATGAGTTATATAAGGGTTTATTTTTCATATGTAATATATAAAGAATATATTACATACTTTGCGTTATCTTTCAATTTATTTATTTAACCAACCACCAAACTCATACAACTTGGAAATCTAAATCTTTATCAACGTGTCGCGTTGATGTAACCATTCATCGGGAAACCCAAATGCATCATTCTAGAGTAGGGGGATATAGCCGTTAAGATAAACCGCAACTTCTTGGTCGAGCCGTTTCGGTTTCCGTTTGTGCTGTGCTTAATATGTGCATTTCTGCCAGAACGTTCTTCATCATCAATGTGAGTTTATAGCCCCACGTTTTACATGTTTTACATATATTTTTGGGGTGAGAACATGCTTGTTTACAAATGCATTTACATGGTTGATTACCTGTTTGGTTTACATACTCATTTATATATCTCGAGATACAATACTTGATTTAATTTTTGAACGTAAACACATACTATACTTTTATGATTATGGATTAGCTTAAGTTGCATAAACTGTTAATCACTTGGAAGGTGAGCGCGAATGTTATGAAATAGATCTATTCGGGATTGGCATTATGGATTAGCTTAGGTTGCATGAACTGTAAATCACTTAGAGGGTGAGCGCGAATGTTATGAAATAGATCTATTCAGGATTGACAATCCCCGTTCGGGTGATTAGCTATCACTGGCCGCAAACTGAGATTTAATTCAAGAATTGAACGAGTCTAAGTACGTGAGATACCGAGTAATATCATTAGATGCATGACCACATAAATCTTCTAACCTCTCTCCATTAACATAACAAGCCAATTATCAATACCATGTGCAGTGTGTGTGTACGCAGCCCCTCAGGAATATCGATAGGGATGGACGATCCCTACTGAATGAGGTGTATAACATATTAATATCACATTGTAAGAGCACGCGGAGATCATTGGACCGAGAGCTCTAACAATCTTGAATAAGGCGCTCTACACTCAGCACCCCTAATATATATACATTATATAATTCCGTTGTACTACCTGTTGTGCTTGATTCCTCTTCTACTAGCTGCGCCCAATAACATCACAAGCCTCATCAAATTGCCACTCGCTGCTCATGAACCTTGCTCGTATTGGTAATCAATGGTTTGCATCACACACTTGCACTCCATTTACGTTGACTCGGAATAAAGTGGCTAACTACCTCACTCCTTGAACACACCTCTGGGTCAATTTTCAAGTCCACTTCTTTGTGACTATTTGGTGTTTGGACACCATCGTCATGCATATTTTTACAACTCTTGATTTATGACTTACATACATGCATTTTGGGGAACGTACAAGGTTTGAAACGGTCATACACACTTTAAACTGTAACTAAATTGGCGTCGATATACTATTACTCTTTGTGAATACAATCTCCTTAGACTCAACCACCTCTCTGATAGTTGCATATCACATATAATAGCTAAGGGCTAGCCTGTTAGTCAGGTCGAATTAAATACCTGCCTACTTGATGTTGTGTACGATAGTTTTTCCACTGAAGCACTCCTAACAACATATCTACAAATGAGTCACGTTCTAACTTCCTAGCTGGCCCATGTGTCAACTTATCATCAGTATCTCTGTCTTCATACCGAGGCAGTCTATCTCAAAGTTCGTTTGTGTGATGTTTGTTATTCAAAGCTGTTTTCATTGTTGTAGAATGCTACACCCCTAGGGTGGACAAGGAGCTAAAACCTCTAAAATCAATTAGCTAGAGAAAATGCTACGAAGTAGTTTAACATATTGTCGAAATGACACGGTATTATGTAGAGTGGAGTGGTGGTGTGCTGAATCTAGCATGAAGTCGGTTGAGTAGCGTAGGTAAGTTGGTGTATACGCCCTGGAACGCTACATACATGCATTTCATCCAAGGGAAATGATGTCATTGTTCTAAACTGAATAAACCAAGGCATGTGCTATCATGAAGATTCATGAAACTTTGAGAAGATTTAGATGATTGCCTCGCAGTGTGACTAGGTGTGATAGTTGATTGTGAGGTGATTGGGTATGAACAATAGCAAGAGTGGTGGTCCTTAATAGGGTATGTATCCTGTAGAGATATTCTAGTTAAAGATGAGATAGTGTGAAATTGCTCGAGAAGAAAACTGGGAATATAATGATCACCAAGAGACTCGTCTGAAAGAGACATTATGAGCCACTCGATCGTCAGAGCGAATTAAGTGTTCAACTAAAGGAGGATCCACGCACATTGTTTACATAAGAGTCAAAGGTATGTAAGAATGGACGATCTTGTTACAGTGGAGCCTCCTTTATCCTCATTGCCATAGAAAGGAGCAGCTGAGAGATTTAGTAGGTGTCATTGACTACACGCCAGTATTTCAAGCTTTTCATTGTGATGCAATTATGGGACAAATGTTATATCAATTTCAAGGAAATCAACGAGATTACTTTTCAAACGACACGTTTAGAGGTCGTTCTCTTGTATCTAGCGTTGTGTATTATGAAGTAACGCCCCCGGACACATTTCCGCTACGACATAATTTTGGGGGTGTTACAATAGAATTGGCTGTCAAAGGGCATATCTAGGATATTCAGGTTCTGCACAAGTTTGAAATCATAATTTTATATAAACATGTTACCATTCTGCATTTTGCTAAACACATTTTAGAATCACAATTTTATATAAACATGTTACCAAAACAATCCACCACCTCTTGATTAAATAATGATCATCCTCCTTATTCTCTTCATCATCTTCATCACATTCTTCTTCTTCTTCTTCCATGGCTTATACTCAAGCTTCTTCTTCCAACCCTCCAAAGAAGCTCAAACTTACCATAATTCCACCAAGAAATCTCTTTGTGGACCTAACCCAAGAAGATGATGACACTCATACACCATCTCCTTTAGCAAAATCCTCATCTCCATCTTCACCTGATGCACCATCAAAAACTCCATCAACCAAAGAAACATCCTTCACTTTTGGAACCACCTCATCTTCTTTTGAATCAAAACCACATTCTTCACCTCCTTCTTCAAGAAAACACGCCTTCTCCTCAACCAAACAATCCTTTTCTTGATAACCCATTGGATCCTCCTCTAAGACCCTTAAATCCACTTCCACTTTAAAGTCATCCTTCCTTGGATATTACTCTTTCTCTTTCACCTCCTCTTGATCACATGTTTGAGTCTCCATCACCACCTCCACCACCTCTCATGGGTCATCTAATCTTCTTCAACGTTCTTGACTATCATGGAGCACATTGCCTTTGTTTCTTCCATAATTGAAATCTCATCCTTTCCCTTAGGGATGAAATGCATTTTATGTTCTCTCACATTAAATATCTTCTCACCTCCGTTATCGCCTCACCTTCTATACCTCACCATTAAACATCCTTGACATTTCTAAATAAATATCCACCCTATTTTTTGTTTAAACCATCCTCTACGACTCAAGAATCATTTAGGAATTATGTAGCTTTTAGCATGTTAATCTAGTTATGCTTTCACTTTTAAATTTTAGTAGTGTTGTAAAATTCATACCTTTCAAGTATGAATTTGTTTTATGCTTATGAATTAATGGCTTTATTTTATTAGTATGATGGGTGATTTAAGTGTATATTTATGTTGGCTTTTTCTATTACTTTAGCCATCTTTTTATATTTGTCGTGATATTGCTACAAGTTAGAAATATATTTTGCACTCGTCTTTCTAACTTGTTTTTGTAGAAAAATTACCATAGCTCCGATCCCTTGGTGCCCCAAACGAGGAGGAGTATACATCAAGGGGGAGCATTAGCATCGTCGATTTCTTTCTCATCTTTACTCGACGGCTAACCTTTTTGATTTGACAAAAAGGGTGAGAAATGGACTACAACTCATTCATAACTTGTAAATTTTATTTTTATATAAAATAAGTTTATATTTTATCATCATCAAAAAGGGAAGATTGTTAATACAAATAATGTCTAAAAACGTTATTTATATTTTTCGACCTCTTTACGTTTTGAAGATGACAAAATGTAAAAACGTGTACGATAAAAATAAATGTTTACACGTTATTAATCGTAAATTTCTATTTCGATGTAAATCACTTAAGGTATGTATAAACAAATCATTAAACATGATTAGTGATCAAAGATAATTTTTTTTGTCTTAAACTTTATATTTTTACAAATGTAATAAAACCTTTTTTTATAAAAATAAAAATATACAAAATATTTTTATTAATTAAAGAAATATTTTATTTAAATATATAAATTCAAAATATGGTTTTTCTCCCCAAAACAAAAAATTCTAGACCAGATAAATACTTCTCCACTAAAAGACAAAAAGATGAGCTTTTACCTAGGGGTGGTCCCTTGATAAGTAGAACGGCCCCCAGATATATATGGGACCGTCGGGACCACCGCCAGGAGACATTATTCTCTCTTGCCTATAAATACTGCACTATTTCCTGAAAGATATTGAACTTCTTTTGCACACAATTTCTGATTTCTTTCTCTCTCTAAATTCTTCTACATCTCTCTAAAACCTTTGATCACTAACTTGCTTAATCTTATTTTAAATCTTTCCTTCTTTCTTCCTCCCTCAAGTGCAAGAAAAGAACACTCGTATTCGCCAAGAACAAATTGTTGTAGATTAGTGATTCTCTCATATCTTCTTCTAGATTTGACTTCTATATTTTCAATCTTGTGTAGTTGTGTAGATCCGAATAGTGTATAAATTTGGATGTGTTGATTGTGTGTCAGTTAGTATTTTATGCCTTAAAATACTCTTGTGAAGTGGTAGATTGGTTCTAGCTAAGATTAGGACTCGACATTTAGCTTAGTGTCGGAAATTGGTATAAGCTACGTGTAACGGTTTTCTCTGCCTAAAGGGAGCTTGTTGACATAGTGAAATCTTGAGTCGAATACTCGAGGGGTGGAGTAGGGCAAAGAAGAGCTTCGTAGCTGAACCACTATAATTCTCGGTGTTGTGGTTTGATTATACTATCTCTTATCTCTTAAGTTTCATTTTGATATCTTGTAGTTGCTATTTATATTGTGATTGTTTTGTTTGTAGTTAAATATATTGTTTGACCATATTGTTGGTTGAAATTACATAAACTCGAATCTAACATTTTTATAATCAAAGTTTTTAAAATGTTAATCAACGGGTAAACTATTTAACCCCCCCCCTTCTAGTTTCCACAAGGTCAAAGAAAGATATGAGGAGGATCACAAGAAAATAACATATGAACTGATATATGAGTTTCTTGATGACCTGTTTAACATGACAAATAAGGAATTGATGGAGAACAAAGGTAAAAGAATTGAAGTTCTTGAAGGGGTGTTTTGTATTAGGTATTAGGTATTACGTACAAAGGAGCCTAGTATACTTGCATAAAGGTTACGGCTTTAATTAATTGCAGTCTCCCAGCATAAGATAAAACTTGTAGAATAGCCTAATTTTGACATGCATTTATGCATCCAAAATTGAAATCCATAAAACTTAAAGATCAGCCTGTATTTTGGGATTTTCGTAGTTAGTATATAGACAAGCATCCTGATTCTTATGGCATTTTTTGTATCTTTGCGGGTATCATCTTCATAGGAAAGCAGGTTGATGCTATCTATGTTTCTGATGATGATTTTAAAGATGATGCATTTTTTGTTAGTGATTATGAAGATATTGCATTTTCTGTTAGTGATTATGAAGATGATTCATCTTCTGTTAGTGATTATGAAGATGATGCATCTTCTGTTAGTGATTATAAAGATGATGCATTTTTTGTTACTGATTCTGAAGATGATGAGAGTGAAGTTGATGATGATACTTATGTGATGTGGATGCTTCCTAATGTGCATGCTTCCACTTCAAATGTAAGCAAGTTTAAGGGAAAGAAATATGAAAGAAAGAAGAACCGAAGTGTGGTAAAGAAACCTAACATTGACTTCAAGAGACCTTGGGGTTCAGGTAGTATTATACTCCCACTTTCATGTCTTATACCCACTGAACCACCACCTATAAAAGATGCAGCAACACCTAGGCCCACTACACCATCACCTCTACCAACTATAGTTGTGTTTCTGCTACAAATATGTAAGCCCACTACATAACCACCTCTACAAGTTGTAGTTATGTTTCCCCTTCTAACACCTAGGCCTTTAATTAAATGTCCTTCTAGCCATATTCTCTCTTTCTATCTAACAGTTTAGGCATGTCATGTTAATACCATTTTCTTCCCACTCAACAACATAAGCAGTACCATTTCTTTAACCATTATGAATCTGGTTTGATGTGATAAAGAAAACAAGAACAGTTAAAAAGATTTTAATATGGAAGAAAACAATTCAAAGGCAATCGTACGCTTCATCATTACCTACGTTTTGGGAACAACCCAATGAGTGGTAACATAAAGATACGAATTCAGTGAACCAAGTGAAGCTGTCCAAACATCACAGGTTAAATTTACACTGGTTTCTAACGATTGAAATCCTAAAATCATTTCATTTTTAGCTAGTTTCCACATATTTATACAATCACTTCTAAGGATCATTCGACTTACATGGCAATATCAAGGTTGAAGCATATCTTGGATAAGCGAGGTCATTCGCTTATTGTCAAAGTGGTCAAAAGGCAAGCTTTATTGAATCACATATATCGTCATCTTATCCCAAACCCGAGACGCTTCATATTGCCACAACAATCCATCAACCCCATTGAGGTTTGACTAAAACCCGAGGCCACTTTCAACGCGGGATAAATTTTGTTCATATGATTTTTTGTCACACCCCGACAATGGCGAAAACTCGGGAATGCAACATAATGATCAATCATAACACAAGATACAAAATAGAGAAAACTACATTGCATAAACTCCAAGTGCTATGAAGACCATCAACCTTAAACAAACTTAAGTGATGTCCCAATCGTAACTAAAATCCACAATCTCTTACAATTATTCATATGCCCGCACAGGGGACCATAATCCAAACTTAATCCAAAACATCAAAAACTAGAATCAAACAATAAGCAAGCAAGACTTCAAACGAAATTCCACATGGGATACTTCTAAGTCTGCTATCAATCACCAAACTACTCTTCTTTCACTTCACTTGAAAATGATACTCGAAAACGTCAACAATAATGTTGGTGAGCTCGTAGGTTTGACCTTAAACCCAAAAGTTGTGCCAATATTTCAACAGTGGACAATAGTGCTATATGACAGTGAATATATGCAAACAACCTTAGCATCACCGCTAATCAATAACCATATGTCACTTACGCACCTAAAGGGCCTACCATCTGGAGCAATAAAATTAGGGCAGAACCACACACAAATCTGGGTAGGCGTACCCATCCGCTCTAATAATCACACAATTACTGGGTAGGCGTACCCATCTGATCTAATAATCTCACAACACTGGGTAGGCGTACCCATCCGATCCAAACAATCATGCATCACATAATATTCACATAGCAGTCATAAGCACATAACTTGTCCAAAAAACAAAACCACATTTCACACAAATCAATTCAAAATATTTCAAAACACATTTGAGTATCATTTCCTCTCAACGAAAAAATAGTAAAAAGTGGGGCTACGAGAACTCACCTCAAGCAAGTCTTTAGCTACGCAATCTTAATCACACAAGCAAATGCAACGACGCCCGCACACGATCTTGTCCAGTTAATGTCTCAACTTAATCATTCAATTTCAAAACAATCTTCATGTTTGATGCATAGAGTTTAGACGCGTTGTATAGTTTCCCAAAACAGTTTTTTAGTGATGTGATGGTTGACGACTTATCTCCACAATCATATCAATCTCATTCTTCGATAATACATACTTATACTATTTAGCGTAAATAGATAAGTAATATAATAAATATTTATAATTATTAATTATAAATATATCTTGATAAGTCCATTCGGTACACCTTAGTCACTTCAAAATAATCATTATACGGTTGAAAAAAAACGCTTACTCAAAATAAACACATTAGAGAAGTTTCGAGAAAAATTATATTTTTCGTCTTTTAGTGAAAATAAATAAAATAATTAAATATTATAAAAAAATCAAAAATCATGTTTTTAAGAAAATTTGTAAGTATAAACTTTTTACGAAATTTTGACATGACCCGTACGTTTATACAACGTTTTCCAAGGTTTCAAACTTTATTTTCAACAATTTTTCACAAATTCGACACTTTTCAACAAAATTCCAAAATCTTAATCTTTAACACTTACCAACACTTTTCCTCCAAAATATCATTCAATATCACTTCGTAAATACATTTTCACTTTCAAAAGTCCGACAAAGTTTTCATAACTACTAAATATCGCTTATTGGGCCTTAAGGCCCAACAAGGGTCCATTAGAACATTTATAAGTCCAAAATATAATCCAAGTCAAAAACCAAGGTCCATTTATATACATAAGTATATATACTTATATGTAAAAATAATCTGGACCACAATAAGTCCTCCCATTTAGCCGCGGCTCAAATAGACTTATTGGGTCGTGCGTCCATAAGCTCCAAAATACGTACATTGAGCTTGAAAATAAGCTATTAAGCTATATATCGCTTTTGGTTTCTACCATAATCCTAAAAAATAGTCCACAACATATGCCATAACACAAAAATAATCAAAAATCACTTCCCTAGTGATCTTGATAAAAAAAACGTGGCATATAAGCCCCAAATAAGTCAAGAAATAGCTTAAAATAAGCC
>BQNB010071436.1:22560-32769 GCA_026074375.1 Tanacetum coccineum
CATAAATAAACACATTTATTTCTCTTTCTAGTTTGTTCTAATTACTCTCTCTCTCTCTAGATTTCTTTCTTTATTACTTAGATTGTTGTGTGATTTGATATACTACAATTGGTATCATTCACCAACGGGTGATATCGTGAGTTTGTGTGTGTTTTGATCTTGAAAAAATTGTTTGTTTTGTGATCTAAGTTCTCGCGTTCAGAAAAATTAAAACATAAGTTTTAGGTGTTAAAAACTATAAAGTTTATGTTTTTATGCAAGATCTAGGCTTAAGATACTTAGTTGTACAAAAAGAATCAAGAAAAAACGTCAAAAGGGTGTCGTTTAGGTGTTTTTAGTGTTTTTGTTTCGACAGCAGATTGTGCGAAATATGTATTTTTGAATTCTACGAAATACGTATTTCGTGCGAAATATTACAGGTTATTGTTCCTGCGAAATATTACAGGCTTACAGGTTTATTCGTGCGAAATAAGTAGTTTGTGCGAAACAAAACTCTACAAAATTTGTTAGGCTTATTGTGCGAAATATTACAAAGGAACAAGTTGTGCGAAATATTACACAGGAACAAGTTGTGCGAAATATTACACATGAACAAGTTGTGCGAAATATTACACAGGAACAAGTTGTGCGAAATATTACATTGGCTTACTTGTGCGAAATATTACATACACTTGTTTGTGAAACATTACACATGAACATATTTGTGCGAAATATTACAATTTTCAAGAAAAGGTTATTTTCAACGGTTTGTCTTGACTTTGTAAAATCCCGCAAAATACTTACCTATTTTCTCGTTTTAGTTAAGATTTATAAAATCCCGTGAAAAAACAATCTTAATCACCTTAACAACAACTCTTTAAGACAATTCTTCATTATCAATGAACGATGAAAATTCATCAATTCATACATCAATCATTTGAAAATGACTACATTAGTTAAACACATGATACTTGTCGGTGCTAATAACCGTCCTCCTATGCTTGAAAAGACAATGTATAACTCCTGGCAAAGTCGTATGTTGCTTTACATACAAGGTAAGGAACACGGTAGAATGATTCATGACTCAATTCTCAACAGTTCACTTATTTGGCCTACGATTGAAGAAAATGGTACTACTCGGGATAAGCCTTATTAAGAACTATCAGAGAGAAAGAGAAGATTCAAGCTGATTGATGACATCAAATAACGTCACATTTATACCATCATTTATCCCGAATAAGTTACCCATTTTTATATAATTATTGCAAGAATTCATACTTAATTGCTTAAACGGGTTATCAGCTCTAAGTCTTCATAAGAAGATACGTATTCACAATTCCTAATACGACGTATCCACCTTCTGCCATACGTCGTATCTATGAAGATAACTATTCAGAGATACAAAGATATTATTATTTTAGGAATGTATATTATGTTGATCATAAACTTTGCATGCACTCTAAGAGATACACATTATCTTAGCCTAATACAGCGTATCCAGCCTTTTTTAGAGACTATAAATAGAAGACTCAAAAATTAGTGACAACTTTAATCAAACGATCTTAACAGATGAAAGGTTGATTAGTCAAAATGAAAGTAAGCAGCCACGTCACGCAACCTTGATTACATATATCAAGTCTTAGTAAGATTGTAAAACTCTAGAACTTTGGTTTTAATAGTTTAAATCTTGTTTATGAATTTTGATTGGAGAGTTTGGAAATTATTGTATCACCGAGTTCGGGCCATCATAATTCAGAGTTCTTTCAGTAAACGTTTGAGGAGCTAGGGCACTTTAAATCGTAAACCCAACAACTCAGTCAGAACGTAATACCAAGATGAAACCCCTTAATATGAAGCTTCCTAATATTGTGGTATGATATAGATTATCAAGGACAGGAGTTTTTATAAAGCACTATCGATGATGAATTATTTTTATAATAGTGTAACATAATCGATTTTAAGTGTTTTGCTCAAAAACTGGAAATGATAAGCACGTCAAGCGTTAATTAAAGTTATGTTTTATAAGGTTTTGAACACAATTCTATACTTTTTCAAAATGTTACATTTTAGACCCTTAAGAATGAAAATTGGCAAAATATACCCGTGGAGTTTTCACTTTTACAAGTTTTGGTTCCCTTCTAGTTTAAAATAGGTATCAAAGTAAACCTGTACTTTGGAAAGTGACATAAAAACCCCTATATTTATAACTTTAAAAATATGGCAAAACATAGTCCTGATACTTACAGTTTTAAAAAGTTACAGTATATACCCCATGCATAAAAATGATTTACAAAACAATTCCAAAAATCATAATAATGATATTTTTCAATAGAACATTAATTTTTACAGGTTATAGCTATATTAATATAAGCTAAAATATGAAGTTTATTGAAACAAAAGTTCAAAATAAACGATTCGTTAAGCTAGAAAATCGAAAACGGGTCCAAATATAGGTTTTTTAAAATGAAAAACGCGCGGGTTTTTAAGCTCAAAATTCTTTTCAAGACTTACTATGTACTTATTAAATTTAATAACTATTGAATAGATTATAACGATAGTTTACAATTTTAGCTTATAGATTAAGCAAAAACATGAAATTAGGGTTTCATGAGCTCGGTTTAGAGCAAAAAGGTAAAACACATATGTTTTAGAGTTCAAAGCTTTTAACAATAGTTTAAGCATGATCATGTGAACATTATAAGGGTATGAAAATAGAATGTGAGTTTATGGAATCTGGTTTTAAGCTTATAGCTTAGAAACGGGTCGAAATCAGGACTTTTAGCTTCGTACGCCTTGAATAACAACTCTAGGGCTTCTTTTCTTGGTTTCTTTGCTTGAATTCTGATCTTGGGACTTCTATAGATCTTCTATTTCTGCTATGGGAGTATTAGAACTCCATTTGTGTGTAAGAGAGAAGTTGTGGGGGATGGTTTGAAATGGAAGGGTTTTACCCCTATTTATAGGATCGAATGACCCTTAAGGACCAAGGAAACTTAATGGCCAAGTCTTGGACATGTGTAGCAGCTAGGGGATGATGAGGAGAGGCTATAACATGAGTTATCAAAGCTAGAAAGTAGCATGGAGGTGTTGGAAGGTTTATAAGGGGTGTTTGTGTGCCACGGCTTGAAATGAGTCACCAAGGGGTGATGTGGCTTTTCTTGGAGGCCAAGGAGATGATGTAAGTGCTTGTAAGCAGCTTGTGGGTGAAGGAGGTGCATCATGGAGGTGCTTGGATGCAAAGTTGAGTTTTAAAATGGGTCAAAAAGAAAGAAATGGTGTCGCGGGTTCAATAGAGCACGAATAGGGTTTTTAAGCTTCAATTTCCCGTGTGCATTTGATTAGTGATGATAGATTAAGGATTATAAAGGCTGTATTAAGATTTTATAACAATATTTCGATTAGTTGTTCTCGTTCAAAATGGTGAAAAGAGTAAACGGTTCATGGTTCAAATTAGGGTTCGTTTTTTAGGGTTTTTCTAGGTTAATATCATGTACATTGTTGTTAAAAATGGTGAAATGATATAGGAATGTGATTTGTAAAGTTGGTAAAGTTATGTAATTTTACAACTTATTTGAGTAATTGTTTGGGTTTATATAAAGGAAAAAAACAAGAAACGGTCATGGTTTTAGAAACTAGCTCGGGTAGGGTTTCTAACGTTGGGTTTCTTGTAATTATCACAATTAGAGAATGAATATAGAAATGTAAATGAATGAATGACTTGCTTGTTACTTTACTTGATATATTGTACAAATTACTATAAGAAAAATGAAGTAAAACGGCTATTTTGGATATCATGCATTAATGACTTGTACATTATACATTGAAAGGACTGTTACCTTATATTAAAAGAAATTATATATTCAAGAGATGTTATTTTACTTGTAATATGCTTTAATTACTTGTACTTCACTTTAGATGTTAACTTTTTCATGAAATTATGGTTTTAGAGGTATATCATAACGTATTAAAAGCTTATTTGGTATTATCGTCGAGAAAACTACGTTAAATAGATAACGTACATGTTATAGAGGATAATAGATTATTTACTTGACATATTATGAACATATATAGAAAGAGGCATAGTTCGTTTGCGAGAGCTCATTTACTTTATAAATGTAAATTATGTTACGTAATGAAATGAAATGAAACGAAATTTTATTCCCGTGAAAAAGTAGTACTTAATATAATAAGTAGATATTACATTGATGAAATACTGTAAAATTACGGGTTGTTATAAAACAAAACTCTACAAAATTTGTTAGGCTTATTGTGTGAAATATTACAAAGGAACAAGTTGTGTGAAATATTACACAGGAACAGTGGGTAAAGTCCCGATGGGCTAGGGTTTATCAAGATCACCATTGCTTTAATCCCTAGATAGATTATAATTAAACTAAAATGATGTTTTATGCAGATGCGTTAATTATGACTGGATTCAGCGTGTCTAGGTCTTAGGATGATGTCCCGCCTAAGTCTTAAGAATGATATGCCGCTTCGAGATAAGAAATCATTGCACTAAATAAACAAACCAACGTTTAATCGGATTTAATATGGCTAATACGGCTTTCTATCATTTGGATTGTACCGCTCTTTTATCTTTTGATTATTTTCTTGCATGTTTATTGTGTTTAGAATTGATTATTGTCACCATAAAACTTGTGCAGTCTCTCAGGCTAAAACCCCCCCATATCATTAGAAACATATATAGCATAGGTTTAACAAGTAATTAGAATTAATTTAATTAGAATAATTAAAACACTAATAGAATATAAGGTTAACGACATCGCTCTTAGTGTTCGACACCCTACTTACCACGAAACTTCGGCCAATCGGGTACATTGGCCGTTAAAGTATTCTTTTAGGATAAGTCGGCTAAATATAAATTTAAAACTTGGTAACCAATAAATTGACCCTACACGACAGCACATCACTGATTGTGATCTTAAAGCCACCAACATTATTCTTCAAGGCCTTCCACCTGATGTCTACTCTCTTGTCAATCATCACAAAGTGGCTAAAGAAATTTAAGACAAAGTTAGGTTACTCATGAAAGGCACGGAACATTCACAGGAAGAACGTGAGTGTCAGCTGCATAATGAGTTTGATAGGTTTACTTCCATCAAGGGTGAAACACTTTATGAATATTATTTACGGTTTCCTTAACTCATCAATGATACGAACATAATTAAAATGACAATGCGACAAGTCCAAATAAACGTAAAAATTTTGAACGGTATTTAGCCCGTGTGGAGCAAATTTGTAACTCATGTAGTTCGTGTGATGCATGAACGGTATCCGGATCTACTTGCCTTGGTTGATAACTATCATCAGACACTGTCTTACCTGGACATCCATCATTCTTAGTACAATCCTCCTCAGTATCAACAACAGCTTTCACCACTTGGTCAAAAAACGTACTCTCCTTTACCATAGTCACGTCCCTATGAAGCACCTCATCATTCACAATAATACCAAAATGCTTACCATAATCAAATTAGTTATCCAACACCATCTGTTCCTCAAAATGCATATCATTCCCCTCTAATTTCATAACAACCACAAGCTGAGTTTCCCTAACTAGACTCAGGTCTTGCTATTTGATGTGTTTTAAAAGTTTTAAATTTATATGACTGAAAATACCAGACAATTATATGAAAACACACTGGTAAAAGTATAACCCACGTATGCAGTATAAGGAATAACGTTTAACAAGTACAAGGAGATAAGGGTTAGAGTTTTACTAGTACCAGAACTAAGGGAAATGCTACAAGCTCAGGGGAAAATAATACAGCAGGTCAAGCAAGGGTTGTTAAGTGTTACAATTGTCAGGGTGAAGGGCATATGGCAAGGCAGTGCACTCAGCCTAAGAGGCCAAGAAATTCTGCATGGTTCAAGGAAAAGATGTTGCTTGTTCAAGCACAGGAAATCTGGTCAGGTATTGGATGAGGAACAATTGGCATTTTTAGCAGATCCTAGAGTTACAGATGGTCAAGATACTCAAAGAACAATCACATACAATGCTGCTTTCCAGACTGATGATCTAGATGCTTACGACTCAGACTGTGATGATATCTATTCAACAAAAGCGGTCCTTATGGCCAATCTTTCTAGTTACGATTTAGACGTCCTATCTGATGTGCCAAACTCTGAGACTTATCAAACTGATGATATGATTAATCAAAGTGTGCAAGAGATACAATATTCAAAATAAACACCTATTGATGATTATCCAGATAATGAATACAAGTGTACTAATAATCATTTTCTATTTTTCCCAATATCAGCATGAAATGCAAAATGCGGTTGTCAAGATACCTAATTCTTCCTGCACCACAAATGCGTATGATAATTCTATTTTTGAACAAATGTTCTAATCAAGTAACTAATGGGAATAAGTTAATCAGGAAAATAATAATTTTGTAATGAAATCCTTAAAACCGCTAGCTTGGAAGATATAAAGGAATTAAGTCAAAGAAATTGAACAAAGACTGAATTAGCTATAGCAGACATAAAAATTTATTGATTCATAAATGGATGACATGATTCGGAATAGGAATACAAAGTTTGCTTCCTTTGAACAGGAGATTGACTCACTTAAATAGACTCTTTTTAAACATGTCAATGAAAAGGAATCATTGTTGACAACCATACAGTTTTTCAAATGGAATCTGCAAGAAAAAGAAAATAAATACATTGACAAGGAAATTGATTTAGAAAACAAGATAAAGGAACTGGATAATATTGTCTATAAAGTGGGTCAATCTCCGCAAACTGTGCATATGCTAATGAAACCACAAGTTTTCTACGATGACACTCGCAAACAAGCTCTTGGTTATAAAAATTCATTTTATCTTAAGAAAGCTCAGCGGATTAAGCCAATCTTGTTTGATGTAATTGTGATATCTAAGAAACATGATGTGATTTCTGTGGATGATTCTGAAGAGACATTGATTCTAGAAGAAGAGAGTCGATAAAAAATGCTTGCAAAACAAAATGACTCATGTTTTTCGAAAGAAAAGAAAGGATTCAAATTTTCCCCTAATGTAATTATTCGGCAGTTGAATAAATTGATCCAATAGATTTTGGAAAACGTTTTGTTCCACAAAAGCAATTGTCTGCAGACGAAGCTTTCTAGTTACCGCTTTCAAACCCTATTTCTGAACAACTTGTTGTTCGACATACACCTGTTAAAAGAGAGTTTCCTAAAGAACTTCCAAAGGTAAGTTTGGTAAATAAAAGTTTTCAAAAACTAAAAAATCATCTTTCTAATTTTGACAAGGTGGTGAAAGATAAAATTACACCCACAGCAATAACTGAGGGTGGATGAGGTTTTGAACACACCAAAAAGGTTTTTCTAACAGAAGTAATTCCATTTATAAATTCTTTACTGAATCATTTAAAGATTTTGACAATGGTCTTCATAGTGAAATTAATGAAGTGAAAACGGTCTTTAACCAAATGGAAACTGCTGTTGAACAGTGTTATGTAGACAAGAAATATTTTGATATTCAAAAGAAAGAACTTTTTCTTCATAATGATCGACTCTTGGAACATATTATTTGTCAAGATGTTATGAATATTGTAATGCATGCTGATTCTGTACCTGTCAATGTGTTACCTGCAAATAATAAATGTCTTGTACATGATAATCTTGAAATTGAGCGCGTGCAGCAGGAAAATGATCACTTATTTGAACTTATCTTATCTCAAGATATAGTTCATACATGTGTAAATTCTCTTGCTACACGCACTAATTGTCGTGAAATGCAACAGATATTCATCAATGAATACAATGAGAATCTAGTGCTTAAAGCTGAGCTTGCCAAAATGGAACATATGGTTGAAAAGAAAGTTTTTGATGAAGTTGTACTCAGATGCTCACGACTTGAAAATCGTTGTGTTAATCTTGAACTTAAATTACAACACCAAAAAGAAAGTTTTCTGAATAACAAACCTTTAAACAATCAAGATGCTCCTGAAATTCAGGAATTTTTCCATATAAATGAATGGCAAGCTAAGCTAAAAGCAAAAGATATCTCCATTGCCAATTTGAAGAAACTCATTGAGAATTTAAAAGGAAAAAATATGGTTGAAAAGGATGTCCCACCGAATAATGCCAATGTTATTGCTCCAGGAATGTTTAGGCTAGACTTAGAACCTCTAGCTCCTAGAGTAGTGAAAAACAAGGATGCTCACATAGACTATATTAAGCACACTCAGGAACATGCTGACATTCTTTGGGAACTAGTTGAACACACTAGAGCAGTCAGACCTTTAGACAGTGATTTAGACTCTGCATGTAAGTATGCTAAACGAATTAAGGAGGTGCTAGTTTATGTTACAACCACATGCCCTAGTTTAACTAAATCTAGTGAGAAATTGGTTACGATCACACCACTGAACAAAAACAAGAAAGTTAGGTTTGTCGAACCTTCTACATCATCAAGCAACACTCAAAAACAAGTAGCCTTCTAAAACACACAAGATTCTAACCCACCTTTGTTAACTTCTATAGGATACTAGTTCAAGCAGATCACAACGTTCAGGCAATACCAAGAAAAATAGGATCTCGCGAACAACCAGTAGCAACCAGAAGAATAAAGTAGAAGACCACCCTAGGAGCGTTAAATCTAGTTCAAATAAAAAGAATCGGTTATTGAACCTGCAGCAGATGTAATCTTAACAATCATGTTAAACGGAAAGTGCCAAATTTTGAATTCATTTATGCTCACATGTAAATGAATGTATGTTGATGGCAATTCATGATTTATGTTTTTCTCGGATTTTATTAATGTATGTGAATGTGTGTTCAAATCTAAATCTGCTAAGAAGTAGAAAAATAAAACAACTTTGAAACCTACTGGCAAAATCTTTACTAGTGTTGGATATAGGTGGTTACCTATAGGATGGACCTTCACTATAGATGGGAAAATGTGCCCTTTAACTAGGATTACTTCCACTAGCATAGTGCCTCCTAAGGAAACTAGTCTAACACCCATCACTATTCCTAATCCAGCAATTAAGATATACCGTAGGAGAACCAAAGTTGCAAAATTAGTAAAATTGAGCAGTGAACATAACATCTTAGAATCTAACATGTCTAACAACTCAGAACCCAATAAAAATTGGGAACCCAATAAAAATTGGGGCTCCAATGTTTCCACTGCTCCATCTTCTCCTCGTGTTAATTTTAGGTGGTTCAAATCGTCCTCTGGTACATGGACTCTGGTTGCTCTAAGTATATGACCAAAAACCGCTCTTAGCTCATCAACTTTGTTTATAAATTTCTGGGTACTGTTAGATTCGGTAACGATTAGATTACAAAGATTATGGGCTATGGTGACTATCAGATGGGAAATGTTACGATTTCTCAGGTTTATTATGTAGAAGGGTTAGGACACAACTTATTTTCCATTGGCTAATTTTGTGATTCCGATCTTGAAGTAGCTTTTCGCAAATACACCTGCTACATTCGTGACTTAGAAGGTGTTAATCTACTCAAGGGATCAAGGGGCTCAGATTTATTCACATCATCTCTGAAAGATATGATGTTATCCTCTCCCATTCGTCTTTTTCTAAAGGTTTAAAGACTAAGTCTTGGTTATGGCATCGAAGGTTATCCCATTTAAACTTTGATTCTATCACTACAATGGCCAAACTAGGACTGGTCCGAGAGTTGCCCAAATTAAAGTTTCAGAAGGATTACTTATGTTCCGCCTGTGCTCTAGGAAAAAGCAAGAAACACACTCACAAACCCAAAGCTAAAGACTTCATTCAAGAAAAGCTTTATCTGCTGCACATGGACCTTTGTGGGCCAATGAGGATTCAAAGTATCAATGGGCAGAAATACATATTGGTTATTGTTGATGATTACTCTCGGTTTACTTGGGTTAAATTTCTACAATCAAAGGACGAAGTTCCAGAGTTCGTGATAAATTTTCTCAAAATGATTCAAGTTCGTCTCAATGCGACAGTCTGAAATATCAAAACAGATAACGACACATAGTTTGTCAATCAGACCTTAAGAGCTTACTATGAAGATGTCGGGATTTCACATCAAACATCCGTTGCTCGCACTCCACAACAAAATGGTGTTGTCAAAAGACGGAACCAAACTTTAGTGGAAGCTGCACCTACCATGTTGATATTTTCTAAGGCTCTGTTATTTCTCTGGGCAGAGGCAGTTGCGATAACTTATTATACCCAAAACCAATCATTAATCTGTAAACG
>BQNB010071437.1:0-32769 GCA_026074375.1 Tanacetum coccineum
ACCCAATCAACATTACTTATCTCATTATCCATCACAAACTCAATTCAATCATTTATCCATTCCACCATCACATACATATCAGTCTCAAATGAATCATCAAACCTCGACTGTTCCACAAGTAATTCCACAAGTTGCTTATCAATCACCTCAAGCTCCTACACAACTTGTGACTGAGTCACCATTTATAGACTCAGGTTTTGTTGTTCTTGTGTTTTCTCCTGGAGATGATCCAAATGCTTGTCTTAATAAAGCAATGGATTTTCTAACGGTTGTAGCATCGTCAAGGTTCCCTACTACCAATAATAAACTCAGAACTTCCTCTAATCTAAGAAACCAAGCCACTATTCAAGATGGCAAGGTTACCATGAAACAAGTTTAGGGGAGATAAGGGCAAAATTATTCTGGTACGACATATAAGGGCAATGCTACTAGTTCAAGGGGAAATACAACAAGTAGACAAGCAAGAGTTGTTAAATGCTACAACTGCCAAGGTGAAGGAGATATGGCTAGGCAATGCACTCAGCCTAAGCGACCAAGGAATGCAGCATGGTATAAGGAGAAAGCAATGTTAGCAGAAGCTCAAGAAGTTGGACAAATATTAGATGAGGAGCAACTCGCATTTCTTGCAGATCCAGGAATTCCAGCAGATCAAGCTCAGACAATCATCCCTCACAATGCTGCTTTCCGGACTGAGGATCTTGATACTTATGATTCTGACTGTGATGATCTCTCGACTGCACAAGCAGTTCTTATGGCCAACATTTCCAACTATGGTTCTGACGTTATCTTAGAGGTATCAAATTCTGTAACATATTTAAATGATATGGATAATCAAAGTGTGCATGCCTTGTAGGATTCTGAACAAACACCAGTTATGAATTTTACAAGTAGTGAGATATCTAGTGATAGCAATATCATTCCATATTCTCAATATTTGCAAGAAACACAACAGGCAACTGTTCAAGATGATCATTTGCAGGCACAACAAGATTTAATGATTTTATCTGTGATTGAACAAATGTCTGAACAAATGATTAATCACGTCAATAATTGGGAAAAGGCTAATAAGGAATAGAATAATGAATCTATAACTACTGAGTTAGAGAGATATAAGGAAAGGGTCAAGATTTTTGAACAGCATCTTAATATTGATTTAAGTAGTCGTGAAAAAATGATTGATTCTCAAATGGATGATATGATTAGGGAGAAATTTGCACTCAAAGAACAAATTGACTCACTTGAGCAAAATCTTTCTAAACAAATCAAAGAAAATGAATCTTTATTTGAAACTTTTTCAATTTTCAAAAATGAATCCAAAGAAAAAGAAGATAAATATATGGAAAATGAAATTGATTTGGAAAAGAAGATTAAGGAACTTGATAATATCATTTGTAAAGTGGGTCAATCTGCTCAGACAGTACACATGTTAACTGAGCCACAAGCATTTTATGATAATACACACAAACAAGCTCTAGGTTATCAAAATCCGTTTCATCTTAAGAAAGCTCAACGGCTAAAACCAACCTTGTATGATGGTGTTGTTTTGTCTAATACACATGTTGCTATGCCTGTGATTGATGATGAAGAAACCTTGATTTTGGAAGAAGAGAGTCGATCAAAAATGTCTGAAAAGCAAAGAATCTTGAAGTTATTGCAAAGAAAATTTCTCACAAACCTATCGATTATGCAAATTTAAATAGCTTAATTGATGATTTTGAAACACGTTTTTCTCCACAACAAGAATTATCAGCTGAACAAGCCTTTTGGTTTCATATACACAATCCATCCATTGAATCTTCCTACACACCACCTGTCATAATGAAAGTTCCTAGTGAATTACCTAAGGTGAGTTTGGTGAATGCAAGCCTTAAAAAGCTCAAATTTTACCTCACCTAGTTTGACTCTGTTGTGAAGAAGAGGAAAACACCTAATGCTCTTGAAGAAGGTGAATGAGAGTTTGAGCATACTAAAACTGTTTTTAACAATGAAATTATTCCATTTCTAAAATCTTTAAAAGACATCTTCAATGTGTTTGATAAAGATCTTCTAAATGAAATAACGGAAGTACAAACAGTTTTTGACCAAATGGACGTGGCTGTTCAACAGTCTTCAGTTGCTAAACAATGTTTGGAAATTGCTAAGAAAGAAATTCTTTTGGAAAATGATCGACTCTTACAAAAAAATCATGTCTCAAGATGTAATGTTAACTGTGATGAATTCTATGTCTTTGAATAATGATTTTGTGAATATGAAAAAGCGTGATTCGTGTGAAAAGTGTTTGAATCTTAATGCTGAGCTTTCCAAATCAAAACAAGCTTATAATGATCTTTTGAAAAATCATTCACAACTTGAAAAACATTGTATTTCTCTCGAAGTATCAATGCAATTAAAACATGAAGTTTTTCAAAACGATAAATCTTGTGTTAATCATAATGCTGCTGAAATTCAAGAATATTTTGAAATCAATGATTTGAAAGCTCAGCTACAAGACAAGGACAAGACCATTTGTAAGTTGAAGGATACCATCAGATCTTTGAGTAAGAATGCTAAGGAAGAGAATGTTAATCATGATAAATGTGAACTTGAGCCCATAAATAAGGAATTGGAAAATAGTATAGCTACCTTAATTTCAGAGAACGAGCGTCTTTGTAATGAAATTAATCATGTGAAACAGGTTTTCAAAGATTAGTTTGACTCAATCAAACAGACACGTTTTCATCATAAAGAACACAGTGATTCTTTAATTAGAAAATTGAACTTAAAAACAAGGTTTTTGTGATAACATCATTAAAAAATGATTTACGAAAATTAAAAGGGAAAGAAATTGTTGAAAATGTTGTACACACACCTTTTGTCACCACTATTGCTCCAGGCATGTTCAAGCTTGATTTAGAACTGTTGCCTCGTAGGTTACTGCATAATAGGGAAGTTTACATAGCCTATCTTAGGAACACTCAAGAACAAGCTAATATTCTTCGGGAAATAGTCAAACAAGCTAAGGCGAAACAATCTTTAGATAGCGAGTTAGACCTTGCTTGTAAGTATATCACAAGAATTCAGGAGTTTCTTGTATATGTTCAAGATACGTGCCCTAATGCGATACCACCTAGTGCTAAGAAGGTTACTGTCAAACCCATGAACAATGTCAAGAAAGTTAGGTTTGTTGAACCTCTCACTTCCTCAAGCAAGATTCAACAGGTAGAGTCTTCTAATACATCAGATTCTAACACACATGTGTTGTCTTCTACAGGAGTGAAGTGTTCTACTAGTAATTACGGATCAAAGCCTCTAGGCAATAAAAAATGATAGGATCTCGCAACCACCAAGTAGGAATAAGAAGAATAAAGTAGAAGCCCAACCTAGGAAAGTGAATAAAAGGAATCGTATTGTTAAACCTGTTTGTGGTGTTGATGTTAAGCATTTATTGTCAAATGCGAATTATGATATTATCTATGCTACTTGTAAAAAATCTATGTTTGATGGTATTCATGATAAATGTATTCTTGATCTTGTGCAAAATGGAAATAAACGTTCTAAATCTGCTAAGAAACATAAAAAGCGAAATATTTGGAAACCTACGAGTCATGTATTCACTGATGTAGGATTTAAATGGAAACCAACAGGCACAATCTTCACTATAGTTGGTAACTCGTGACCTTTAACTAGGATCACCTCAACTAACGTAGTGCCTCCTAAGCAAACCACTTCCCACTCAGATGAAATACAAAAACCAAAAATAAAAGTCTATAGCAGGAAACCCAAAAATGTTAAAAACATAGGTTCAAGTAAAATAGCTAAGATTGTAGAATCTAAGAATTCTAACCACTCAAAACCCAATTAAATTTGGGGATCCACTGCAATAGATATTCCATCATCTTCTTCTCTTGTCATGACAGGTTGTCCAGATTGTACTCTGGTATCTGGACTCCAGCTGTTTGAAACACATGACCCGGAATCGCTCTCAGCTCATGAACTTTGTCAGTAAATTTCTAGGTACTGTTAGATTCGGGAACGACCAGATTGCAAAGATTATGGGGTATGGTGACTATCAGCTGGGAAACGTTATTATCTCAAGGGTTTACTACGTTGAGGGACTTGGACATAACTTATTTTTTGTTGGCCAATTTTGTGATGCAGATCTTGAAGTTGCATTTTGGAAAAACACTTGCTTTGTTTGTAATTTAGAAGGTGATGATCTACTTTCAGGGTCCCGAGACACAAATTTATACACAGTTTCTCTTGATGACATGCTTAAACCATCTCTAATCTATCTTCTATCCAAAGCGTCAAAGACTAAGAGCTGGTTATGGCATCGTTGGTTATCTCATCTTAACTTCGGTACTTTGAACAAGCTAGCTAAAGACGGTCTTGCACGAGGAATCCCTAGACTTAAATTTCAGAAAGATCATTTGTGTTCAGCATGTGCATTAGGGAAAAGCAAAAAATCCTCTCATCAACCCAAAGCTGAAGACACTAACCAAGAGAAACTATATCTTTTGCATATGGATTTGTGTGGCCCAATGCGTGTGGCTAGTATTAACGGGAAAAGGTATATCTTAGTGATAGTCGACGATTACTCAAGATTTACCTGGGTCAGATTTTTGAAGACAAAAGATGAAGCTCCTGCGGCCATCATCAAATGCATCAAAAATATTCAAGTTCGTCTGAAAGCCACAGTCCGGAATGTTCAAACAGATAATGGAACCGAATTTGTCAATCAGACACTTCGTGAATGGTATGAAAATGTTGGCATCTCGCATCAAACTTCTGCAGCTCGCACTCCTCAGCAGAACGGTGTTGTCGAAAGGCGAAATCAGACTCTTGTTGAAGCCGCTCGAACTATGCTGATATTTTCTAAAGCTCCATTATTTCTCTGGGCCGAAGCTATCAATACAGCTTGCTATACCCAAAACCGTTCTTTAATACGCCTCCGATACAACAAAACTCCATACGAGCTTATGCAAGACAAGAAACCGGACTTATCATTCTTTCATGTCTTTGGTTCACTTTGTTATCCTACCAATGACCATAAGGATCTGGGAAAATTTGATGCCAAAGCAGACATAGGGATTTTCGTTGGTTACGCGCCTGCAAAGAAAGCGTTCAGAATCCACAATAGAAGGACCTGGATAATTACTGAAACAATTCATGTAACCTTCGATGAGCTAACTGAAATGGCTTCTGAACAATTCAGTTCAGGACCCGGGCTTCATTATATGACTCCTGCTACATCCAGTACAAGACTCGGTTCAAATCCTGTTTCTCAACAACCTTGCTTTCCACCAAAAAGAGATGATTAGGATCGTTTGTTCCAACCAATGTTCGATGAATACTTTAACCCTCCACCAATTGCTGCTTCTCCAGTTCAAGAAGCTGCTGCTCTAAAAGAGCTAAAGTATTAGCTGATTCTCCTGTGTCAACTTCCATTGACCAGGATGCTCCATCAATAAGTATTCCTTCATCACAAGAACATGAACAGTCTCCAATCATTTCTCAAGGTTTTAAAGAATCACCAAAAACACCAACATTTCATGATGATCCACTTAATGAATCTCCTTATGAAGACTCAAATTCTCAAGGATCATCATCTAATGTGAGACAACTTCACACTCCATTGGAACACCTTGGTAGATGGACTAAGGCATTGTCAAACGTGATTGGTGATCCATCTCGACTAGTCTCTACTAGAAAGCAACTCAAAACTAATGCCATGTGGTGTTACTTTGATGCCTTCCTAACTTCTGTCAAACCAAAGAAATTCAAACAAGCAATGACTGAACCATCATGGATCGATGCAATGCAAGAAGAAATTCATGAATTTGAAAGATTACAAGTTTGGGAATTAGTGCTGTGTCTAGATAAAATCATGTTGATCAAACTAAAAAGGATTTACAAGGTCAATACAAACGAATTTGGCAGGGTACTAAAGAATAAGGCTAGATTAGTTGCTCAGGGATTCAGGCAAGAGGAGGGAATCGACTTTGAGGAATCATTTGCACTGGTTGCAAGAATAGAGGCTATCCGTATCTTCGTAGCAAATGTCGCCAACAAGAATATGACGATCTTCCAAATGGACGTCAAAATGGCTTTCGTAAATGGCGAGCTCAAAGAAGAGGTCTACGTTTCTTAACCAGGAGGATTTGTTGATGAGTACAACCCATCGCATGTGTACAAGCTCAAAAAGGCCCTTTACGGTCTTAAACAAGCACCACGTGCATGGTATGACATGCTGTCAAGTTTCCTCATTTCATAACACTTCTCCAAAGGTGTATATGATCCAACACTCTTTACACGGAAACCAGGAAACGACTTATTACTGGTACAAATTTATGTTGACGATATAATATTTGCATCCACTAATACTGCTTTATGTAATGAGTTTTCTAATCTGATGACCGCTAAGTTTAATATGTCGATGATGAGGCAGATGTCATTCTTTTTATGATTACAAATCTCTCAAAGTCCCAAAGGCATCTTTCTAAACCAATCAAAATATGCTTATGAAATAATTAAAAAATATGGTTTGCTAACTAGTGATTCTGTAGACACACCTATGGTAGAAAAGAATAAACTGGATGAAGATCTACAAGGGATACCAGTTGATGCTACACTTTTTCATGGCATGATTGGATCCCTCATGTATCTGACATCCAATAGACCGACCTTATTTATGCCGCCGAAAAGGGAGCATGTTGATCTAGTGAAGTAACTCTCGAGTTGGGTACTCGAGGAGTGAGTAGGGGCGGAGTGGAACTCGTGTGACCCGAACCACTATAATCCCCAAAATTTAGTTTTTGGTTTGGTTTGCTTTCTCTTTTACATTTCGTTATTTCTTTACTTGTATAATTATGCTTTGTTATTACTGTGTTTATGCTTCTTTACCGATATAGTCATGGACTATTATTAGTACTTTTCCTAATTAAGTCACGATTGTTCGGGCATTTGATACAAAAAGTTTTTAGATTTTAATCGAAAACGTATTCACCCCCCCCCCTCTATGTTTTCCACAATTGGTAATCTTTAGATTCATATGGCTTCTAGTTTTAAAACAAAAAGGGTTTTAAACCGAGTACGATCCGTGTATCAAACTATCCGAAAAGCGGGACTTAATATGAAAAGTATGTCGTTGTTTTATTGTTAGAAGTCTTGATTATTGAATATCGCTATTATACAAGCTTGAATAAGGTCTAAAATTTGCCTTAAAGCCTACCAAGTGTTGACTCTTTTCGTCGGGTCAAAATAAGCATTTTTGGAAAATTCGTTTAGACCGACGGTTCTGTTCGATAACAAGCCGGTTCCATTCAAGGAACAGAACCGGCCAGCCGGTTCTATAGTACGCTTTACAAAAATTTGATCAACTTCAAAAGGTCATAAAAACTTAACCGTAAATCCGTACAAGTCGTGCCACCTATCATTTCGAAAATAAATGAGTCTAGTTTTTAATAAAGTAGGTTAGAGGTACTGATTATAAGTTTAAGTAAGTCGAATTTGCAAAATACCACAAAGTGTCCAAAATTTTAAGTTTTGTATTAACATAAAAACTCAAACCTTTGAGTCGGGCAATTTTGGTTGGTATCCATTAAACTTTGATGCATCCTTCTTTGAAAATAAAGTAATTTGGCCATTAATCAAGCTTGGTATACATCGTCATACTACCGCCTGGCGAAAAGAATTTTTTCGTTATGTTTTGTTATATAATTAGTCGTTCTAGTTTACATTGCTTGTATATATTAATTGTATGCTTATCTCTCATTACATTTGAGCTTGCTTATCTGTGAAACATAAATGTCAACCTTGTCATGTATTTTCCTTCGCTTGTATGTCAATTTTGATTCTTAAAAGAAACAATATAGTTTCAAAAGGGGTGTTTGGGTTAACTCATAATTTTGTCAAAAATGTTTTTTTTGTAAATGTTTCGGTATCTCTCATTAGTAAAATTAATGACTTGATGTGTGATGTGCTATATGACTACTTATTTGCCTTGTTTACATCTTATCTTTGCGTCTTGTTTGTTTATGGATCATAAGTGTCTTGTTTGGCATATTTGCTCATTTGTTTGTCATCTTTATGTTTTCGCACAATAGGGCTTATGCTAGGTCTTGTGCTCCTCATATAGACATATATATCTTTGTTTGCATATGATATATCAAAATCATAGATCATCTCAATTACTTAGTAAAACCTTGAGAAGAAGACTAAGTATGCTAGATAAGTGTTTTGACAAATATCGTCATAAAAATTGTACACATTAAAGTGAGATTGGCAACTTGATTGTTTCATCCGAAATACTCAAGTAAAGATGAAGTGTAGTGATGTCTTGTTGTAGCTTTAATTTTTTTCAAAGCGGGTCAAAGTAATAAGTTATTGTTTTGGTTAAAATGGGTCAAAACTAGTGTTTGGCAAAAACCCATAAAGAAAGGTTCCACGGTTCACTTAGACCAAGTGTGCATTTGATATTGAAGTATATATTTTATGAACAAATTCTGGAAGTTTTGATGCTATAAAGTCGAGTTTCGGTCAAGTTATCCATATATAAAATCGGGACAACAAGTTTTATGAAAAATGGGTCATTTTGGGAATTTTATTTAAAATCAACCATATGGAGTTAGAACTTGTGCCACTCGCCATGTTAAATGGAAATTGACCTAGATAGTACTCTATTGGTGATTTGTAGTTCCAAAAATATAACAAAATGTCACTTTGGGCATGGCCGTTTTCGCCTAAAAGTTTGAAAATTTTTGGTCTTGCTGAAAAGGAGCATTTCAAAAAGTGTTCAATTTAAAATTATCACACATTTTTGATGTTGCCACTTCATCCTTGTCGATCCTCTATAACCATTAGTTCATTAACTTGTTCTCCATCTACCAAACACCATTAATGCTACATATTCCATACTAGTTGTAAATATGATCTTTCCTTCGTTAGTCTATCATGACATCTTGCTTTGCATATACATGTGTTGATTATATGTTCCTGTTTGATCTTTTGCTTTGTCGTTATCTTAGTGATTGATATCTATTCGATTAATTGAAAAATGCGTAATCCTTAGGAAAGGTTTTGTTTCCTTTTTAAATGTTTTTATGCTTGTACTCATGTTACTAAATGTTAAGGCTTAAACATGACTTACATGATGTTTGCATTAGAAGTAATTTTGTCTCGTATATGATGTCTCGTATGATCTCGTAATTTGTCATTTTGATACATGATGATTTTGATATGGATATATCTATGTTTGATAGTTCTTGTTCCTTGTTGGCTATCCTAAATCTATCCGTATAATGTCCTAGTTTATACATGCTTAAACATGGTTTGCATGATCTTTGCATCTTGTCCCTTATATGACATTACCACATGATTTATTTGCTACCTTTGCTCTTATGTTATGTATTTTTGATATACTTGTAGAAGTCTAGGATCTTCCTTTTGAAGCCACATTATTTTAATTAAGAACCAAAATCGACAAACAAGCGATGGAACAATATAACAAGTTTGATACTTATTTTTCATAAATAAACAGTAGTGATCAAAATGCAATTTGAGATTTTCGTGCCTTTTTGTTCCTTTTGTGGCTTATCCATAGGCATCATTGTTAGTGCAATTGTTTTTATAATCTAAATGATCTTCTTCTGGATGGCTTGTGTTGGTGAACTACCCTAGAACATGCTCTTGTATAAATGTTCTTATTTCTCATATTGTTTATGTCTGAATCCTTGAATGATTGTTTGTAAACTGAATCGTTTATGCTTGTGGTTGGTTTTTATGCAATTCATACTTCTTTCATTTTTCATTTTTTGTTTATTAAGGAGTGTTTGGAATAATCAAAATATGTAGGGTATATGGTTGAATCTTATCCAGGTGAATTTTGATTACTCTAGTATGAACCAATTGATCAACAATATAAGTGAAAGTCAGGATTAGAATTCATTTTTGTTCACTAGAGGATTTTAGATTTTAGGAACCTTGGCTGCTGCAAGCCGGTTCTGTTTGAAGCAAAGCCGGTTCTGTTGAACCAATGGAACCGGCTAGCCGGTTCTACAGTAGGCATTTTTGCCGTTTGAGGTAGTTTACTTTTATAGCCGAACTAATTCGATTATTTAGACTTGTATTAAGGTCGCCTAATAGTTGGGTTTTGATCTATCTAGCTCTTAAGTCCTTCAAAAGTTGCATAGATCTATCCATATTTTTCAAACGCTTTTTATGGCCTTGTTTTAAGATAGTTTCAACCTATGACCTCATTCTCCATTTCTTGTTTTTCCTGTTTGTGTGGTCTATTTGAACTTGTTTTGTTCATATACATGTCTATTATGTGTTTACTTGTTAAGTCATTCGTTTGTGATAACTTGAAGAAGTTTTATTTTTCATACTTTGTTGTATAAATGTTTGAACTATCATGTTGGAAATGATATCCTTGCTTCTATCTTGCACATAACTCGTTTGGTTTGTTTTGTGTAGGTCGATTTAGATCGATTTCATTATCAAGATAATTTTGCTCATTGCCCATATATCATACCTTAAACCCATACTCTCTTTCATTAAATGTTCATACATGCATATTCATCATTACCTTACTAATAAGCATACATTGTTAGTTGCTTGCATTGTCATCACCATCTTCCGCCACCTATTTTACTACACACAAAATTGTCATATCTATCACCTCTATTGCTTCATCAACCCAACAAGGTATGAGTTAAACCCTTTTACTAACTTGAGTCTTCCACTAAGTCTTCAATACAAAAAGAATCATCATGAATCCTTCCTCCACCACCACCATAACCACAACCCTACCAGTGACTCAAAACCAACTCAACTTATGAAGGATAAATCACCTTTCTAATATCTGCGATTCTCATAAGTCATTTGCCTTATATTGTCAAAAGAAATGGTGAATTTTGTTAGCGAAATGTGTCTTATTCCTAAATACACCTTTCAACCTTAACAACCTCGCCACCAAAACCAACCACGATGATGCAAGTAATAGGATTATACATTTTAGCTTACTTTTCTAGGAGTCCTTTTAGTGAATCATATTTCATTTTAGTTCTAGAAGAGTCATTATCATATCATTTTCACATCTTATTATATATGACTTCTCGAAAGTCGATAGTACCATATTTCACTAAGTTTTCTTTTTGTAGGTTCAAGCATATACACTTTGTGGTTCTGGCTTACTCATCCAAGGTTTGAAGTTTGCATCATTAATTTTATTTTTTGTGGTTCATTATGACACCCTCGAGGCAAGGGGGAGATACGTCAGAAATCATATTGAGTCATCTATACACTTGTTGTATATGACATATTTTTACGGACAAAAGCTATTATTGCACTAATCGTTTGTTTTGTAGGATCATACTTGACGCCCTTGAGCAAGGGGGAGCTTCCGTCGAGATTTCATAGCCATGCATTTTATTACTTTGTTATATAATTTTACTCATCCAGGAGGAATCTAGGTTTTGTATAATTGTTGTTTGTAGATTTTTTTCATAATCTTTGATGCCTTGAACAAAGGGGAGCACTCGTCAAGGGGGAGGGCTGCATTGCATTCATTCATTCATTCTTACTCTTCGAAAATCCTTTTGTGTTTCGGCCAAAAGAAAGATGTCATTTTCTTCATCATATAGTTATCATATTTTTATGTTGCACGAAACTAACCGTTTTGTAGGTAAAGCAAGCTCGCCTTTTCATATTTGATCCATGGATCCACTATAGACCAAGGACACTTACCTAGAGATGCAACAACATAAGGGGTTAGAGTAGACTATTTAACTTCACTAGGGATGATGCAAGCTCACCTTTTCAATGAAGTTAAACTCCAAGGACACACCCTTTTTGTTTTGACAAAAGGGGGGAGAAGAGTGTAAACGGAAAAAGTCAGCCGGTACCATTAGCTAACGAACAGGTGCCTTTCATAGGACAGCACCGGCTAGCCGGTACTATAGAGGCAATTTCTACTTCTTGGACCCCTAACTTTTCTTTGTAGGTACTCACAAAGCAAGGGGGAGTATATCTCATTGTTTCTAACATATTTGTTTTGTAGCATTCATCAAGGGGGAGCTTTCCATCTTGATAATATCTCTACATTTCTTATACATTTGCATTCCATTTTTGTTTTGACAAAAAAGGGGGAGAAAGTAACCAAGTTTAAATACAAGTCTAATCATCCTTAATATGTTTTGTCATCAACAAAAAGGGGGAGATTGTTAATACAAATAAACCGGTTTTAAACAAAACGTTTTTACAATCAACTTAGACCTAGGTTTTATTAATGACAAAACATAACCATTCTAACTCACCATTCTTCTCAAAACTCTTATCATTTCAAAACATGATCTCTTTACTATCTCCCATCTTTGTAGAAAAACACATGTAATTTGAAAAAGTACACAAACCTTTTTAAACTCTAACTTTACACAAAATCATCTTACACTTATTAATTTAATTATTTCATTTAGTGTATAATCAAATGCAGCAAATCCAAGGAAAATCTCATAAGATTACACAAGATTTCTCAAGATTTTGCAAATCAAAATCCGGATTTAGATACTGTTTGCCGGTGTCCTTAGTTTTGCAAGCCGGTGCCATTGGTAAACAGCACCGGAAGAACTGGCCTATAGTAAAATGTTTGGCTATAAATACCAAGCCATTTCTCATGTTTTGACACACCTTTCTCATCTAATCTTCTCTCTAATCAACTGATCTCTCTCTCTCTCTCTAGCGTCTCTTCTTCTAATTCTTATGTAGGTAATTCACTTCAAGAAAGGAATTGCCAAATACGCGAAAGTTTCAAGCACGCATCAAAAGTGTCTTGATCTTAATTCTTCTTCTTACTTTTTTCAAAAGATCATCTTGCTGTGATTAATTGTTGTATTGTTAGTTGTACCTCAAGTGTAGTTGTGTTATCATCGATTCTCGTGTGTGAGAAATTAGGTGATCATCTTTGTAACCTATAGAAGTGTACCATCGTTGTGAAGGCTTCTCCGCCAAGTGAAGGGATCTCGGTGACTAGTGTTTAACAAACTCTTGAGTAGGTGACTCGGGGAGTAGAGTAGGGCAAGTAAGGTGTCCTTGTAGCCGAACCACTATAAATACTTGTGTCCCGGTGATCTCTATCTATACTCTATCTTTTCTTTACTCTTACATCTCTTACTTATTAATTGTCAAACATCAATATCTAGATCACTTCACAAAGAGTTTCAAAAGTGTTAAACAAATCTAAAAAGATTGAAAAATCTTGGAAAAACTATTCACCCCCCCCCCCCCCTTCTAGTTTTCCACATTCTTAAACGAATTGGCTTGACTTTCGTGTCGACCGAAGAACTGGCGGCTAAGCCAGAGGAGTTGGAGCTTGAACATGCCCTGCATCAAAAAATATAAGGAGTGGTGATTTGGTCAGAGTCGTGATTTATGCTATGCAAAACACTGGATGGCAGAAATCAGAAACGTCTTTTGCAGCCACCACGATAAACTCATGGGTCTTTTTTCATGCTGTAAAAATTCGTTTGCCCAAAATGCAACCAGGTTTTACGGTAGCATAATCAGATTTAGAGCTTGGAACCCAAATTAACCGTCGATGTTTAGGTTCAAAACATTGTTTGTTTTGGGGCTTGCTAATACGACACTAAGCAAATGATCGCGTTTAAGGGCAGAACGATGCATTTGTCGGACACCAAAAACGATGCTATCTGAAGTTTACCTTTGACATTTTAAAACTGGAAGGGTATCAAACAGCACAGTCCTTTGTGCATATTGTTTGGACGGACCTGCTTGTTGTGGTGATCTTGTCGATCGATGAGCCGTAATTTTGGTGTGGTAAAAAAAGAATACCATAAAATGCAGCCGCAGTTTTGCAGCAAATACTGTATCCCGTAGGTCGTAGATTTAGTATGGCAAAAAAGGTTAAACAACCATGTTTTGCAGCCAACATAATATCTAATCCAGAATGAAAAAAAGCATGGAACCAAAGGAGCGCGTTTTACCAAACAATGTTGTGTAAGGGTGGAACGATGCCCTTTAGGAATGGAGTATGTCGTATAATATTTTGGCTGAGCCAAACGACGTCATTTTTTATGTGTCTTGGGAATGTCTAGGGATGACCTGTGATATTTGGGATCACCATTAAAAATGTTTTAATTTATCATTTCTAGTAATGGTTTGTGGATCCAATTTGGATCGTGTTGGGTTGGCTATGATGATCCAGTTTTCTAAAAAGTCGTTATTTTGGCATGACAAAAGACGGGTGGCATAAGATGTTGTGTGTTTTGCAGCAAGTGCGATCTCTGAGCCGAGACCTACGCAGTAATATAAATTAAGACCTTCAAGGCTGGCGTTTGCTTTGTTAATGTCACTTTGTAGCCTCAAAAATAGTGCGTTTTCTGAATACAAATACATGGCCGTCGAGATATTATGGAACTAATTGGGTTATTAGTTTAACTTCTTAATTATTTTAATGAATAATGCGGCCGTTGTAAACACAAGAAGTTTTACAACCCCCTAGGCAGTGCACCTAAACGTTGTAGTGTAGTATAGGCAAGACTTGGGGGGTTTAATTTATCGTTCACTCACGGAATAGTGTTGGGAAGGCTCGAACAGAATGTAACTGAGGTCTAAGAGGTGAAAGAATATTATTTTTGTATTTTTATATTTTTAAGAAAGCAAGTAAAATCTCGGTTTTAAAGGGGTTTGGTTTTAAGATAATTAACTACTAATTTAATCTAAATATAATCTACTGTGGAAACTCGTATAGGTAAACAAACGTGTTCACTTAATCATGCACTACTTCTTAGTTTGCTCTTCCTAATCACATCGCTTTGTCACACTTGTGAGGTAATATGTAAGTATTTCCTAATTCATGAACGAATTACACGAACCCGCCATCTATGTAATATTCCGTTAAGGCAACGCACAAGTAAGGTAATATGAAGACTATTACAAGGACCCTAAGAGTACATTACACGCATTCAAACACTTAAAAGGTGATAAACCATATTAGGGCAAGGTAGTATGAAGATTGTTGCGATGGTATCCTTTCTACACAATTACGTTTCCTTAGACGTCTTCGCAATCTATAATAGAACCTAGTTTTCTAGAGCCTAACGTGCACACTCATCAACAAGAACCAATATTAAAAGGATTTACAAACTAAGATTCATGCAATCATTAGTAAACACTAATAAATCTAGCCTAACATGTTAAAATGAAGTGAAGAACAATTAATCGAACAACACACAAACATTATTGAAAGATTAAAGGGATAGAAGATCTTCACTTGATTAAAACATAGAGTTAAGGTGGATACAAGAGGGCTATAAAACCCTAAAATCGACCTAACAAGTGATAATATTCGTTCCCTCAAATTGACTCCTGAGTTCCACACTTTAAAACCATAAATATGAGTTTGTATATATAGTAAAATAGGCGCGATGACGTCTCTTGTAATTTGCGACGCCGTCTCCACGCCGAATCTTCTTAGGGTTTCTTTAAGTTGGCTACTTCAAACTCCGTCTCCAAAAATCCAGACGCCATCTCTTTTATATCCTGACGCCATCACAGTGTTTTGTAACGCCGTCTCCAGCCACTGTATGGCTTTTCTTCATTAGATTTGGTGTAGAGTAGTAATCTCGTCCATTTCTTCCAAAAGGAGCCCAAGTCGCGTGTATTTCCTCCAAATGCCATCCAAGTGCTAAAAATATAAAAAGAAACGATTAAGCACGTATTTTGAGCATATTTGCATAATTTAGGGGTTAAATGACCTTGAAAAAGTGTATAAAATGACACCTCGTCAATGAACTTAAATTGTATATAAGGTGTTCTGCGTTTTGTAAATACAAACACATGGCTGCCAAGATTTTTAATCCGTTCATTATTTTTATTATTTTATGAACAACAACAATCGTATTGGTTGAATATTTTAACATTGACGTTGAGTTTGGCTGTAAAAATCTCGATGCAGCCGATTTTCAAAAAGCGTCATGTTGCTTGCTATAGTTTAAAGCTTTGCTGTTTATTAGCTTAAGATTATATCAAGGATCGTATGTGCTTTTTTAGGTTTGGTTTCATGGGCTATAATTTATTGTTGCATAGTCGGTGTCGCGTGTGAGGTGTATTTAGGCATGGATCTGTTTTGTGTACACTGTAGTTTTGCAACATTGTTGTTAAATAATGTTTAGTTGTAAGACTGATCTTCTAAGTATCAAATTATGAAGGAAACTTTATATGCAAACTTTATTGATTCGATATGAGTGGATAGATGATCTATGGTATTGGCTAAAGTCACATTTGACACTTTCGTGTGTGGTATGACCTGTCTTTTGTATGGCGCTGATGTTTTCTAATTTTATTGTTTTGCAGCACAAAACGGATGGATGGTTGCGCTCGGTCTTTGATTACATCTAACTAGATTTAGCAACTGAAAAGCCCATCAAGAGAAACAGCCGCAACTGTGCAACTTTTAAAAAAAATCTCGTTAACCTTGAACTCATGAAGGTTTGATTGTTAGGAGGTTTCTTGCATTTAATATTTTCCTAATTCTCCAAGATGTAGTAATAATTTCTTTTTATGTGCTTCTTTCATTGTATTTGTTTATCCTTCTTACGGGTTTAAGGTCGTCATTGTCAGTAACTTTATAAAATCAGAGATTGTTTAGAGATGATATAATTTATGGCACCTAATGTAGATATTTCTTTTATATATGTTTTTATATCTTTGGATTTCCAAAACTATTCGACTGTCTTTGGAGTGTTGAAGCGTATTAGGGCTATGTTCTTATATTTGAATTCAGGTTCTCAGCTTGCCATTGATGCTCTTATTGTAGGAATTTTCTGTACGGATCATAGACAAGTTTGGTCGCACAAATCGGAGAGAGAACGCTTAAGGGTATTCTTAACGGCAATACTTTACATTATTGGCCATTAGTGAATTGTAGTGCAATTTTTGTGTTACTTTCTGTGGTGTTTTTATTGATCCAATTTATATAATAGTTGTTTTAGATTTGATCGTTGTGATGCATAAAAAGGCAAGTGTGGTTTTTCCGTGATATGGTATATTACTCTATGCATTAGTATTCTTGGTCTGATTATTAATGCACTGTTTTCTTTCAGACTTAGGCTATCGACTAAACATCTGCGAGGCATGCTAATATTGAAGTGAGGAGGATGGAAGATGTAATGGTTTTGTATGGTGCTTAAAGGAGGCTTTAGGTTACGAAGTGTATCTAGATTAACAGGCCACCTCTACGAGGCCACACATCGGTGCAAGTTGTGTAATCTTGGACCACTGAAGGACAAGACTTTTGATTTACATAAGAAAGGTAAAAAGCCTAAAACCTGCATAACAAGGACCACGAGGTGAAAGTATGGGATGTAGATATGAGATTGCTCTCATATTTAGATCTCTTGCTCCTGAAACATCATAGAGTGGGCTAAGATGTGCACTTCATACAAAGAACATACTTGTATAATTTCTTACCAATGCAAGAAGAGTTTGTTTACACTTAGTGCGTTTCGAGTTATACAATCCACAATTGACTGTTGTACCTACAAACGCCATTTACGTCTAAATAGTGGTTAGTAGCTTTTGTGTTTTGTGTTATATTTGAATCCATGGTGTAGTATTCTATATTGATTTATGGACAAAATATGTAGTCATTATTTCTCGGAATCTAAAATTTCTCACAAGCGTTGAGGGTGCTTGATATTATAATTTTTCCTTTGTACGCTTAATAAGTTTGTTTAACCTTTATGATAAATCTCTATGTAATCATTGGCCCCGATTTGATCTAGGTTCTATTTTGTATTTTGTTGTTCACGATTAGCAGACAATGTTCATAACAAATACACGTATTCTAAAATGCTTACTTGTTCATTATATGTAGCATAGACTATAGATATCAATGTGTTGGGAATATAACACCCACGACAAAGGATCACACAACGAATAACCAAACAAGTAAGAACAACAAACAATACAAACAAGGCTTACGGAAGATAAATAGCAAAATATAATCGACACAAGATATAACGTAGTATCCACAACTAAGATAGTCGTGGCAGTCCACGGGATCAAACCAGAGAGATATTATAAAGCTCTTGTCAAACTGCACGGTCGTGCCCAACTGCACGACCCGTGCCAAACTGCACGGGGTACCAACACACACACTCAAGATACAATGAGATACACACACCTAGGTCCAAGTTTACAATTACAATGAGAGGAATATTTATAAGTCTGAAACTCCTCTTCAGTTTACTTATCTTACCGATGTGGGATAAGCCTTCACAACTTAACAATCTCCCACTTGAAGGCTGATCACTTCACTCCTCTCCGTCTTAAGTAATATCCGTAAACTTTAAACCACATCCCCTTTAACAATGCTACTGCTCTGACCTTCATGTACCGCCGAACATACGGAACACGCCACTAACCAAACACATGGCTAGGAGACTTTCGATACAAGCTATCCTAAACTAACATCATTAAACTGGGAATAACCTATCTATCTCTCTGGTAAGACACCATCCTCCGTTCTTAATTCTCTGCTTGTTTATGCAATTGCCTAATCCAATAGAAAAACTTAAAATAGATTTGTGATCACAAAATTAAGACGCTTCAACTCTCAATATCCTCACAAAACTCTCTCACAAGTTTTTCTCACCTCTCTTTGGATTATACAACTGTCATAAACTAGACTCTCACTTGACTGTTGCTACACCAACTGTAAGCACATAACCAAGCACCTACTTCTCAGAGCATCAATCCTTCATCTAATCTTCCATAATCCTCGAAGCTCCCACTGTTTTCGGACCCCTCACTCGTATCTGAGCTCCCACCTGAGCTTTGAGTGATTTCTGAACTCAACCCATGCTCTGTAATCCTCTCTGGAATGTCTACTAACACCTCTTGACTCTGTCGATATTTAACTTCACGTCTTCTGCCATTGTTTATCGTAACCCGGAATGTCAATTCTACCACCGCTGTGTAGAATATGACAAACCAAGCACAAAGTCTTTGTTCTTCTCGTAATGGCCTCCTCTAAGTTGTATGATTCCTTCTTCTCGAACCTCAGCTCTGATACCACTTGTTGGGAATATGACACCCACGACAAAGGATCACACAACGAATAACCAAACAAGTAAGAACAACAAACAATACAAACAAGGCTTACGGAAGATAAATAGCGAAATATAATCGACACAAGATATAACGTAGTATCCACGACTAAGATAGTCTTGGCAGTCCACGGGATCAAACCAGAGAGATATTATTAAGCTCTTGTCAAACTGCACGGTCGTGCCCAACTGCACGACCCGTGCCAAACTGCACGGGGTACTATCACACACACTCAAGATACAATGAGACACACACACTCATGTCCAAGTTTACAATTATAATGAGAGAGATATTTATAAGTCTGAAACTCCTTTTCAGTTTACTTATCTTACCGATGTGGGATAAGCCTTCACAACTCAACACAATGTACGTGTAAACAAATAATAGAAGAAAACTTTTTACTATATAACATTAAAAAGTTACATTAAAGGGAATAATAAACTTTTCATTATATAACATTAAAAAGTTGACATTAAAGGGAGTAAAACTCACTAAGACATCGAACCAATGAGAGAGGCTTCAACTTTAATGACTATTTAATAGAAAAACAAATGTTGCAATTTGAAATATATAATTGTATTTTTCATGATAAACCATAGTCTACATATACAATTTAGACAAGTAATTCAGGTTGGTACAATTATACATTTGAGCCACCTACTTGTCAACATTTTGGATTTATCTTACTAAAAAAAATTTACTCCCTCCGTCTCAAAATTATTGTCTCCCTACAAAAAACACACAGTTTAAAAAAAGTGCATTATTACTGCCTTCTCTTTCTTACTTTTTGACATAATGACAGTTTTGCCCTTAGCTACTTAATTAAAGTTTTTTTTAAGTTTGTAATATTAATTTCAAACAAGGGTAATATAGTAAACTTATTTCTTTATCTATTTTTAGTAGTGGACAATTAAATTGATACATATCAAAAAGGAAACGTGAACAATAAAAATGGGACGGAGGGAGTATTTGATATGGTTTCCTAAATTAGCGTACTAAAAGAACCCATTTGATACGATTGTGATGATTTTATTGTTAGTTGATACGGTTATTTTATAAACCGTAAAAACACCACGTTTAATATGGTCTACATACTAAACGTGTTAATTATATGATTTTCTTATAGTCTTCAGATAACCGCACAAAAAGTAAATAAATAAACAAAGCCTGCTCCTCCAAGAGTGGTCGGTACAGTTGCGCTATGGCTTGGCGTCATGGCACCAGCCCACCCCACAACGCCACTCACCGTACCAAGTCTGTCGTCGTACTCTGTCGCGTCGTACTCATCAGCCTACATCAAGCCGATTTTCTTTTTTTCATATATATTTTTTTGAATTATAGCGTAGGATAACTGTCAAAAGGGGGTAAAATGAAATATTGGGTCCAAAACTAGTCGTTATTACCCTTTTTTCAAATTTGTACCACTTAAAAATCCTATAAATACCTCTTTATTCAAATTATTATACACAATTCAAATATCATTTCTACCTCAACAATACATATTTTTCTTTAAAAAACCAATATGAATCCCAACACCTATGATCATTACGATATGTATTTGAAGACTACACGGAGCGATATATGCGGGTTTTTGAGGCTTATGAACAATTTTTAGCTTTGAGTAATCAAGAAGCCGGGGTTCGGTATCGGGTCCTAAGACTAGGCCATACATACCACGTGAACGAGAAGAGGAGGAACAACGGCTAATTGACAACTATTTTGTCGACAAAGACACTCCTCCTAAATACCCGAAAACTAATTTTAGGCGAAGGTATCACATGCGTTCTAAAATTTATAAAGATATAGACAATGATATTATAAATTACGATGTTTAGCGTCTTCCTGAATACATTAACTTTGAAAACAATGTCACGATTGTACTGGTCGTGCAAGTATTATTCCTATTATGAAGTGCATAGCTGTCATACACCATTTGGCATACGACACAACACCCGATGTATTTGACGAGTACTTGAAAATTGTTCAACGTTGTTCACAAGAATGTTTAGATAACTTTACTAAATGCATATATACTTTATATGTAAAAGAGCTTTTAAGAAAACCCAACTTAGAGGATATCGAAAAAATATATGCATTGCACGAAGAAAAACATGAACTCCCGAGAATGCTCGAGAGTATAGATTGTATGCATTGAAAATGGACGAACTGCCCAAAGTCCTTACATCGTCAATTAAAAAGACGCGATCATAAATACACGACTCTTATGTTAGAAGCCGTTGCGAATTATAAATTATGGATTTTGCAGCATATTTTGCATTGGTTGATGTATATATAAAATGTTAAGTTTGTTGAATATTCTTGTGTATGTTGCAAATGATATTTTTTGGGTCTGCTGCAAATGATATTGCGATAGTGCTTGGTTACAATTTTTGGGAAAGAAATATGAATCTATTTTTTTTTTGAACGAACAACTTTTGGTTTGGCTGATTAGGAAACTGTACCAGAAAAGAAAAATGTGTTGTGTTTGGGTAGAAAATTTTGATACCGTTATAAAGAGTAGTAAGCAACTAACTCATGTTTAACGTTGTGTGTTCTTCTTTCATGCATCTTTGAGCAGAGTTTTTCATATTATGTTTTGCTACTGTTTGTGTTTGGTCTCATTAGATATGTGCCTCATAGGCTATTCATGGGTGCCTTTTGTTTTTATTTTGATGGTGGCTTCTGTTAAGGCTTATATATTACTGTAATTATATCTTTTAACTAATAGTGAGAATATGAGGAGTATAAAATCATGGCTTGTTGTAGAAAATTTCAAGAGTTGGATAGTCGATTGGAACACTAAAACGATGCCGTTTGAAGACGTCTAACATTGGTTAAATTAGTTTCAGGTAGCTTGCCATTGTATTTTTTATTTTAAGTGTACCTTCAAGTGTGTGAAATTGGCTGGGGTCAAATGAGATGCGTGACTAGCATCACATGAGGTGAGGGTTTAAATATTGAGAAATGATTTGCACAATTAAGTTTTTTATTAAGACACTCTAACTTATGCATTAAACAGTTGTACTGTGTATATATATTATGCTTTAAGTGCTTGTAAATAGAAGTGTACAAATCAAAACCTTATGTGTACATATAAGTGTACAAATCAAAACCTTTAGGGCCCGTTTGGTTCGCAGAATCTTTAGGATTCTAATAGAATTTGAATCTGATTTCATCTCATATCGTGTTTTGGTTGGCAGATTCAAAGAATTCAAAATTTGAATTTCATTCCTCATTGTGTTTGGTTGGCAAACGAAATGAAATGAACATTTCTCAGAATCCCATATATATGGAATTCAACAATCTATGACGAAATAGAAGGAATCTTAACAATTCTTTGGAATTCATATTATTATTATTATTATTATTATTATATCACTTTTATTAGAAAATCATAGGATTTACAAAAAATTAGTAGGAAGTCAAGATATTATCTGGGCCCCCACTCCTATAGTTATAGCGAAACTAATCCTACTAAAAATATGAACGGCAGTACGTGCCCCAATATCTTGAGTCACAGAGTACTTTCGAATCCGCTTCAGTAAGGTAACTACGTCCTTCTCAAGTTCCCTAAAAGAAGAGAATGAGAAGGGGAGAAACCCATATCCAATTTCTGCACACTTAGCCTCATATTTTACACTTTTACGTTGTGCGACATCAATCACCGCACGTCCTAGTACAAAATCAATCATCCCAGTTTGTGTCAAGGGCGATGAACCTGTTAGATCCACACATACATCAAGCCCCCCGCCCCACGAGTTGACCAACATATCAGCTGGACGTAAGGGTTTGTCCCGCCCTCCACCAAGCCCAATATCAACTTCTTTACCAGCTGAAATTCCGGACCGGAAACAGATGTCGATAAGGGTATCACACACAATGTTATGTCGATGTTTGATACCAACAATACCAGTACACGATACAGCATGGTCTCCATAAATATCCCCCGCAAAGACCCTGGAGCAAGCAGAGCAGGGCTTCGGGACAGAGAATAAGGGAACACCCAACCGATAACATAACGCACACCGGTAAGTCTTACCATTCATAGTTTGTCCCAGCCCAGAGATCGGAACCGCCCTAAGCCAGTCAGAAGTATGTTCCTCTATTTGAGACTTCCACAAAGCCATTTGTTGAGTAGATAGGGAAAAAGTAGATTCAGCCGTTTGAGTAACATGTGTGAAATATATATCTGCTAGTTTATTATTATTATTATTATTATTATTATTATTATTATTATTATTATTATTATTATTTAATTGTATTTAATAATAATAATTTATTTAAAATTAAATATAATATAAAAAATTTTAACTTATTTTTTATTCTATACTTTAATAGTTTTATAAAATTATATTTTATAAAAAATAGTATTTATTAAAAAAATATTAAATATAATAGTTTATATAAAAATATTATATACATATTAGTTTATATATTATTTTTTGGAAAATATTACTACATTTTATTTAAAAATACTTTTTTTTAGAACGGCAAAAATTTATTAACGAACTAGCAAGGAGCTAGAAGAAATTACAAAGAGTAAACCTCAATAGGGTTTTGGATCCAATTGCTCCATGAGATGGAAGACAAATTGTTTCTAGAAGAGTACCAACGAAAAGAAAAATCTACAACCTTATCATATAAGATGCTACATTTAGGGTGAGTGTCGCCAAAGATCATATCGTTACGGAAGTTCCACAGAGCCCATAAAACAACACTACAAACAACTTCAGTGATGGCTTTCTTGTTCGAAGATATATGAAGCTCTTCTATCCAAGTGAATAGGCCGCGCAAGTTAGGAATGACAGGAGGGTTAAAGTCCAACCATTTAAAGACCCGAATCCAGAGGGAGGTAGCGAGAGAGCAAACCCACAGCGTATGATAAGACGTTTCAATCCCATTATCACAAATAGGGCAAGTAATAGAGGCGATCTTGACTCCTCTTCGACTAAGGTTCCAACGAGTAGGAAGACGATCACGGAGAGCCCGCCAAATAAATACATTGACCTTTTTTGGGACGAACCTGTTCCATCTAGTTTCAGGCCCATCATCTGGAAGATAGACATCATCGATTTTCCCAAGTGCATCTTTGACAGTGAAAGAAGAGTTGCCCGAATACCAGACCCATGCATCATCCGAGTCATTAAGAGTCGAGTTCTTGAGGAGGTTAAGGACGTTATCTAGCAGGTTGGCAGTATTTCCATATGAGACATTACGAGACCAAACAATATGCCAACCATTATTCCAACAGTCACGAACCGAAGCATCTTTGTTCAAGGCTAAACGGAAAAGACGAGGGGATTGTTGCTTAAGAGAGGAGGAACCTACCCAAGTGTCATACCAAAATTTTGTAGAGATCCCGTTGTTCACTCGCCTTTGCAATGAAGAAAGGGGTATAAAGCCTTTTTCATGCATGATATTAATTAAGCCAACAATTCTGCTCCAAACACCTTTATTTTTTATATGGCTAAAGAACGATGAAGAATCTTCGTTCGGACCATGAATGTCAACAATCAAACGCGCCCAAAGAGCATGAGGATTATGAAGAAATCTCCACCGCCATTTTTGAATGAGAGCATGGTTTAAAGAATAAAGACTACCGATACCAAGGCCTCTTTTGTCTTTAGAGGTAAGAGTTGAGTTCCAGGAGATCCAAGGGATTTTTTTAATGTTACCGTCACTACCCCAAAAGAAGTTGGATCTAATAGACTCCAATTTCTTGTTCACCGAAATAGGCATAGGGAAAAGAGAGAAAAAATACGTACCGAGAGCCCCTAGAACCGAAGAGATGAGAGTGGTTCTTCCACCAATGGATAGAAGAGAAGCTTTCCATTTGGTGAGACGTTTGGAGAACTTGCCAATAATAGGATCCCAACTCTTCACAAGAGCCATATTACAATCAATGGGTAGCCCTAAATAGTTGAATGGAGGGCTCAAAGCGTTACAACCAGTAATCAAGGCCATCGAAATAACTTCATCAAAAGGGACGCCAACACCGAACAAGTTGGATTTATGATAGTTAATTTTGAGACCGGAGACAAGGTGGAAGCAATCAAGAATGGAGGTCAAGCTGACAATGTTACTCCTCGACCACGCTCCAATGAATAAGGCGTCATCTGCAAAAAATAAGTGAGAGAGGTTCACGGTATTAATTTTGCAACCGTTGTAAAGACCAGCAGCCATCGCGTCTTCCATAGCAACGTGGAGCCCTTCCATAGCTATAATGAAGAGGAAGGGAGATAAGGGGTCTCCTTGGCGAAGACCACGAAGGATGTTGAATTCACAAGTAGGACTGCCATTGATAAGAATCGAGGCCGAGGCAGAATGGAGACAACCTGAGATCCATTTGATCCATGTTTCATTGAACCCCATGAAATGCATAACCTGAAAGAGGAAGTCCCAAGAAATAGTATCGAAAGCCTTCTCAAAATCAATTTTAAACACCATGAGTTTAGACTTTTTGCGTTTACACCATTGGATCACTTCGTTAACCATCAGAGGGCCATCAAGAATCTGCCTTTGTTTAATGAAGGCCGATTGTTCCGGGCTAATAATGCTATCAATAACACGAGCCAATCGATTTGCTAGAACTTTAGCAATGATCTTATATTGAGCCCCGATAAGGCTTATTGGACGGAAATCGCTAATCACCATAGGACATGGAACTTTAGGAATAAGGGTGATGAAAGAGGTGTTGCATCCTTTAGGAATAATACTAGTGGTGAAAAAATAGCCAACAAACGCTAAAATGTCTTTTTTAACCATATTCCAGAATTCCTTATAGAAAGCAAAAGTGAATCCATCAGGCCCTGGAGATTTATCAGAGCCACAGTCCCAAATAGCGTCCTTAATATCGGTTTCCAAGATAGTCGAAGTAAGAAGGGTGTTCTGCTCAGGGGTGAAGGATTTATAAAAGGGGCTTCTATTGACGATTTTCACGACATCAATATTCTGAAACTTCTTTTCAAAAAAAGAATGAAAAGCACCTTTAATACTAGAGGGGTCATCGATCCAAATCCCATCAACTTTAATCCCTTGGATAGAAAGATACCTGCGTTTTTGGTTAACAATAGCGTGAAAATTTTTGGAATTTTCATCAGCCTCGATGTCCCACTTGATTTTTGCCTTCTGAGAAACATCAACGTTCTCGTTGAAATCGATAACCCGTAATCTGTCAATCTAGGCAGCCCGATGAGAATCAGCGGGGAAATCCGCGTTCTGAGAAACAATGTTAGAGTCGAAGTCCTTGATCTTTTTTATGAGATCATCCCTCTCGTAAGACACAGGATCTTTTCGTTTCAAGTTCCATTCCTTGATGACAACCTTTAAAGCCTTCATTATGTTTTTGAAAGAAACAACTGGGTTGTCCTGTTTCAAAGGAATATAGTTTTCCCAGAAATCGATTAGAGCAGGGAGAAGACTCTTATCGAGCAGCCAAGAGTTGTAGAATTTGAATGGCGTTGGGCCGAAGTCATTTGACAAAGGGGAGAGCATTATGGGCCTATGGTCTGATATAAGACTGTCCAAGACATGGCCTGTAAATTTCTGAAAGGAGGGGGCAAGAGATTCCGAAATGAGAAAACGATCAAGTTTGCTGAGTTTATCGCCATGCTTGTTAAATCGAGTGAACATATGACCTCCAAGAGGGACATCCCATAATTGAGCATCTCTAATGAAACGGTTAAAAGCGTTGGCAGAAGCATGGTTAAAAGTTGTACCGAATCTTTCAGATGCCAATCTCACCACGTTGAAGTCTCCAAAAATTAAGTGATGGCCTCGGTTCATGTTCATGAAGTCCAAGATGTCATTCCAGAGCTTTTCTTTTTTACTATCATCTTGTGGAGCATAAACGTTGATCATAAAGCACTGAGTTTGAGAAGCGATCCAAATACCTTCAACAATGAGAAGATGCTCAAAATGGAATTCGTTAACTTTAGAGAAAGCGTTCAGGTCCCAGATAGAAGCTAGACCACCTGATCTTCCCGATGCAGGAAGCTCAACGAACTCAAATTGAGAGTTACCCCAAATACATTTAATCTTGAAGATGTCCATTTTAATAGAGTGCGTTTCTTGAATTCCAAGAAAAGAGACTTTGTGATTGATGCAAAGTTTGGCAATAGCTTTACATTTATTCACTCCCAATCCGCAAGTATTGAAAGACATAATATTCATTTATGACCTTGCTTAGCACCAAGACTATCAATGAACTTTTTAAGATCGTTTTTGCTACCTTCCATATCATAACCAATACTTTACCCATTTCGATATGTGAAACAAATGCTTCAATCATAGAGCCATGGTTGCCAAATGATTTTGTTTGGGACTTACTTACACGTGATGACTTAACCGGGGCGGATGAGAAATGAGAGGGCTGCTTGGGACTTCGACGATTCCCTCCAAGAGGGAAACAATTGCTGTTACTGAAATACGATTCGAAACCAGGAGGTTTGGAAAATGAACTTGATTCTTCTTTTTCGTTTTTGGCAACAGGAGAGGTGGGGAATTCAGTTGAAAAGTTTTCCTGATTTGGAACTTGGTTGACATCAGCATCAGCCCATTGGGTATTTTTGTCAAACTCATGTTCTTCAATGGGTTCGTCATTAGGTATTTCACCTTCTTCTTTGTCAAAAGGGCCATTTTCATCTAAAGCTTCTTCAAGTTTTTCCGATTTATCTGACTCCGAATTATAACCAGAAGTTGCGTCCATAGCTTTAATATCCGGAGTCCATCCGGCAAATTCCTTGACAGAGACATTGTATGCTTTACCGAGGATGATCACTTTACAAGTCTCGTTTATATGGCCATGGATCTTTGTTTTAATGCAGACCCTTCCTATAGAAACAATTTCATTGGGGTCTTCATCGACAAAAAGAGGGTCTCCCCAGCTTTCTGCAATCTTCTTGAAAGCGTTTGGTGTCCATGCATTAAGAGGAAGGCCACCAATTTCAATTCACACAACGCGTTCGTCCAAGATAAAAGTGTGTTGAATATGTTTCAGATGGTTTATACCTGATGTATTAATCAAATCAGAAACATCTAGGGTTACTGATTTGAGAATGTTCGTTGGTTTGGATGGTTTGGGTACGGTATTAGAAGAGTCGTTGCCATTGAGCACATTGACGTAGGATTGTTTAGGGTTTGTATATGCGGAGTGAGGGACTTGTTTCGACGGGTCATTTGTTTTGGTGAAGGATGATTTGGGGATTGATTTGGTAGTGGTGTTATAATTTTTTTCGAACTTAGCCATGGCAGCGTATAGGTGGTATGATCCAATCCAAATCTTATTAAGATCATTGATCAATGATTCATTGTTTTTAATTTTCAGAAACCTAACAAAAGCGAATTTCCGGCCTACCTTTGATAGTTTCCTAGCGATATAAACATCCGCAACTGTACCATGTTTGCTGCAGTGGTTCCATAGATCTTTGGATTCGATTGATGGAGGGAAATTGGTGATGTAGATTGTTGAAGTGAAGCCTTGAAGGTTTTTGAAATTAGGGTTTGTGGGGTGAGCGCCGCTCATGGCTGTATTCTATGTAAAAAAACTATATATTTAATATATTAATTTATATAATATTATTTTAAAAAATATTACTATTATTCTTATTCTTATAAGTAATATATTTAGTAATTAATATTAAGTTTATTAAATTTAAACTCAAATTAAATTTTACGTATTTTAATATAATTTCTTTTTTCTCATTTCATTTTATTCGAATCACACACGCGTTAGTTTTTGCAAATTTCAATTCCTTCAAATTTCAAATCTTAGAGATTTCAATTTCTAACATTTTATTTTTTTACATTCCAATTCTTTAAATAGATTCAGTTTTGCCAAAAACATTCTGCAAACCAAACGTGCCCTAAGTGTACATAGAAGTGTACAAATATTGACTCGTTAAGGGATTATGTTCATGGGGTTTGTTTCAATTAGCAGTTTTGTCACTATGTTTGGTACTGTTGTGTGAGTATATCCAATTGATGGGACATGTTTATAGTTTTTTATTGGGTAGGTATTGTCTTATTTTATTTTTGCTTTGTTTTATTTTGCTGTAAGCATGTGTCGGTAGTGAGTTAAAATGTGCATGGAAACAGCCACCAATTTGTATGTATTAGCTTAGTGACTTTGAATGTGCTAAGTTGCTAACTACAGTAATACAGTAATAATAATGTGTCAACAAAAGACAAGTGATTATATGTATTTGTACAAAAATACCCTCAAGTAGGGACAGAACTTTAATGTTGTTTGATGAAAGAGCTAATTTGAATTTTTATTTTATTTTAGGAGGCTGATATATATTACGCTGAAAACTTTGTATTAAAAATGATTAAAATTATATATAAAATGACATAAAATGTACATAGGGTTAAAAAAATTGGGGGGTCACAACCTCTTCGATCTTTTCTAAATTTCGTCCATGCTCTCAAGATTGTCAAAATGAGAAATTTGTGGAAAAATTTTCACGTCAAAATTTGCTTTGAAACTATTAAACTAGGTGATCATTGGTGCTGCTAGCATTATATAACATATGCAAAGCAAGATATCATTTTTGTACATTTTAGCTTATGTTTTATAGAATAATTAAGGATCCTTTATGTTTGTTTTAAACTTATTTATAAAAGAAACTTAAGATCACCCATTGTGTTCAAAATTACATGGAAGGAACCTTATCTTTAATAAAAAAACTAGACGAATACCCGTGCATACCAACGGGATTTTATAACGATAAATAGTTTTAGCGATAAAAAAGGCTTTATGGGTTATAAATGAAAAATAATAAAAGTTTGAGATTTAAGAATAAACATAATGTTTTGAAACCCGTTCGACCGGGTCTGTTCAACCGGTTGAACTTGTTCCTGTCGAAAAAACGGGTTAAGTTAAACCGGGTTTTATATTTTCGGAACCCGGTTAAACCCGCTGGGTTTTGAAGTGAACCGGGTCAACCCGGTTTTCGGCGTGTATTAATAGTGTGTTAATAGTTTCTAGCTTTGCATATGTCTTCCAGAAATAGTGTAAGTACTTCCGAAAATAATTTAAGTTTTTTACTTTCAAAATTTGTAAGTTTTTCATTATATTATATACAGTAATATAGATAGATGGGTACGCAATTACAATTTTTTTTCCTTTATAGTTTTTACATGCCATTGTCATATCATTTTTAACCTTCAAATTCACAAGTTTTTTATTGTTATGAAATCATAACGACTCTCGTTAATTAAATTAAATATAGCATCTTATTTCAAATTATGTTACTATATAAAGATAGAAGAGAATTATTTTGTTTGGCCTTTAAACTGTATGTTCTTGACTTTTGTGATTGTAATTTTGGATTTTAGTTAATTCTTATCAAAGACTCGAGGTGTTGCTGTGAATGCGGCAAGTTGGAAAAAAATCAATTATGGAAAGAAAACAAAAGCATTACTTTAAATGGAAAATGATTATTTGTTAGACGGAAGGAATCATTTTTCATTTAATTAAAATATATAATAATGTATTAAATAGAGAGTTAAGTAAATGATAAATATTGATATTATTGACATTATTTTGATAACATTTCATATAAATTAGGTTTTTTATTTGTATTATATATAAGTTTTAATACCCGTGCACGCACGAGGTTTAGATATTACGTCTTTTAAAAATATTTGTATAATTTTGATTTTTTTTATAAGTTATGTTATAAAAGATTATCGAAATCATATGCAGAAAATATATTCATTAAATCTTTTATATATTATATGAGCTTGAGGATAATAAGTAATTTTTTTTTGATTTACCTGTTTTCTGACTCGACATTGTGAGCCGACTAATCCAAGCGAAACTACCCTTTTAGGTAGCCCGGAGTCGGCTTAAATGATCATCCGAGGCCACAAGAGGATTAATTTTCTCCTCGTCGTATTCGAACCATTGACCTCCACTTTAGATGGCGGTATTCTTATCGATTGTGTATGCAGTTACAAAAAAGTCTTCGAATATATTCGGTATATGATTATTAGATAATGTTAAATCTTTGTTGGAAGTAAGAATTTTTTTACATTTGTTGTATTTTAAAATATAAAGTCTATAGGTATAAAGTTTAAGGGGTTATTTGTTTATTTTCTAAAGTTATAATACAACTTGTAAATTTATAAATTTACATTTAACTTCATATAATTTATTTAGAATTAAACCACTAAAGTTTATTAGTTACCACCTTTTTTCTCAAGTTTTTGTTTTCACAAATTTGGCACATATATTTTTATGTGTTTTTTTCTCCATCGGATTTCTGCACCAAAATTTTTTAATTTTGACCAAATTGATTCAATTTTGACTTTTTATTAGCCAATCGGATCGCACGATTTTGCCTACGTGGCAAAATCAAGCTTTTTGATAGGTCCAATTTTTTTCTCATAACATTTAATCTCATACAAAACTCCGAAATAATGTAATTCTTTTATGAGTAAATTGCAAAAATAGTCCTTTTAGTTTGGCCAAATTGCAGATTTGGTCCGTCGAATTTCGAAATTGCATAAAACGTCTGTATTTTGAAAGTTTGGCACCACTTTTGGTCCTTGGTCGAATTGAAATAACTAAAATACCCCTTTGCAATTTGGCCAAACCACAAGGACCATTTTTGCAATTCTCTTTCTATTATTATATTATTATTATTATTATATTTTTTTTTATTATAAACATCAATAAGAGTTACAACAAATTAGAGGGGAGCTGAGACACTATTTGGGCCCCTACTCCTTTAGCAATAACAAAGCATATCCTACTAAAAATATGAATAGCAGCACGTGCCCCAATATCTTGAGCCACAGAGAACTTTCGCATCCGCTTCAGCAAAGTCACCGCATCCTTCTCAAGTTCTCCAAAAGAAGAGAATGAAAAGGGAAGAAAACCGTATCCAATATCTGCACACTTAGTCTCATACTTGGCGCGTTTACGCTGTGCAGCCACAAGCACAGCACGGCCCGACACGAAATCAACCATCCCGGTTTGCGTGAGTGGTGATGAACCTGTCAAATCCACACATACATCACGTCCACCATCCCACGAGTAAAGAAACACATCAGCTGGACGTAAGGATTTGTCACGTTCCCCACTAAGCCCAATGTCAACTTCTTTACCAGAAGAAATACCAGATCGATAACATATGTCGACAAGGGCATCACGCACCACGTTATGCCGATGTTTTATACCAACAATACCAGCACATGACACGGCATGGTCCCCATAAATATCCCCCATAAAGACCCTGGAGCAAGCTGAACATGGTTTCGTAACAGAAAATAAGGGGACACCTAACCGATAGCATAACACGCACCGGTAAGTCCTACCGTTCATAATTTGTCCCAACCCCGAGATCGGAACCACCCGAAGCCAATCAAAGGTGTGATCCTCCATTTGAGATTTCCACAAAGCCATCAGGCGAGATGATAAGGAAAAAGTGGATACTGCATCTTTAGTAACCCGTGTGAAATATATATCTGTCATTTTCTTTATGAGTTTGGGGGCAGCGGTCTCACTTGGAATACTTAAAAGATCAATTCCATAGAAGTGTTAAACACACTCAAAGCATCATCAAAGGTATGTCCAGAAAACCACATCTACAAAAGATCCCCAAATCAAGAACCCTAAATTGAAAACCCCAAATCAAGAACCCTAAATCTCCAAATGAA